>JAGSPU010000301.1:0-43694 GCA_019321725.1 Paulownia fortunei | reverse complement strand
GAAGAAAGGGTGAAGTTCTTGATGGAGGAAGATGAATAGTTATAAAAGTGCATAATATACAGGTGTGTTGTTTTATTATTTTAATTTTTTATTAAAACCCTCCTTATTTAGTGACGATTCTTGATTTATGTATTACTAATAGCACAAAAAATACTTGGATTCATTTAGATTATTGTACGGTTCTATCCATCGACTACTAATGTGAAATTTTAATTTGTAGTAGACAAATGTATGCATAAATACTTGATCCCATAAATAAGTGATGGTGTTAAAATATTTCTTGTTTTGTTGTGATTCTTGATTTATGTATCTCCAATAACACAACAAATACTTTGGTTTATTTAGCTTATTGTATGATTCTATCCCACTGACTGTTAATATAAAACCATGATTTGTTGTAGACAAAAATGTGCATAAATACTTGATCCCATAAACAAGTATTGGTGTTAAGAAATCATTTGTAAACAGTAAGACAATATCATGATTACCTTAATGCATGAGTTATTTGATAATATCTTTCCATTGGAATATTTATTATGTATGGATTCCAATTATGGCATTTAAAAGAGGTAAAAGAATAAATAATCATTCCTCTATCCAAAACTTAAGAACGAATCTCTAATCCTTAGTACTTTTATTACTTTTATTTCTTAGTTATAACATAGATTTTTCTTTATATTCTAAACCACATTTAGCCTATTTTCTAAGAAATATAAATTCAAAAACTTCAAACAGCTTTCCTATGGATCAACCTTAGACTTATGAGAAATTTATTACTTGATACAACCTATACTCGAGTTTGCAACTTTAATGTTGTGGCACAACAAGTTTGTTTAGAGGATTTTCATGACATAATTCTACTACCAATGGTAAAAACATAATCACTGGTGTACTTGGAGTCTTTTGTGTTAGATATCCAATTTGCATCACTGTACCCTTCTAGTACAACTGGATATCTAGTATAATGTAATCCATAATTTAAGGTGAATCTTAAGTATTTAAGAATCCTTATCAATGTCTTCCAATGGTCATTACCTAGATTATTTGTAGACCTACTCAACTTGTTGACTAAGTAAGTAATATTTGGATGTGTGCAGTTCATGATGTACATCAAACTGCCAATTATTCGAGAATATTCTAACTGTGATACGAGCTCACCATGGTTCTTAACCAAATGCAAACTTAAGTCCACTAGTTTTTTTATTGGGGAAATATCATACACATTAAACTTTCTAAATACTATCTTAACATAATGAGACTGCAATAGAATAAGTCCCTCAGATATCTTATTGATCTTAACTCCCAATATGACATCTATTAATCCCATATCTTTCATCTCAAAATATTTTTTTAATATTTTCTTAGTATTCATGATTATATCATGACTACTACCTATAATTAACATGTCGTCTACATATAGACAGACAATAACATAAGTGTTTGGTGTGATTTTTATATAGATGCATTTGTCACATTTATTGATTTTGAAGCCATTTGACATCATTGTTTTGTCAAATTTCTCATGCCATTGTTTTAGTGCTTGTTCAAGTCCATATAATGACTTAATTGGTCTACACATCTTTTTCTCTTGACCAGGAGCAACAAACCCTTCGGGTTGTTCCATCTAAAATTTTTCTTCTAATTCACCATTTAGAAAGGTTGTTTTCATATCCATTTGATGTATCTCAAATTTATGCAATGTTGTAATTGCAATGAGTACTCTAATAAATATGATCCTTGTCACTGGTGAATATGTGTCAAAGAAGTCAATGCCTTCTTTTTATTTGAACCCTTTAATTACTAATATATCCTTGTATTTATCAATAGATCCATCAGCCTTGTATTTTCTTTTAAGGATCTATTTGCATCCTAAAGGTTTACTTCCTGATGGGAGATCAACCAACTCATAAGTATGATTTTGCATAATGGATCCTATTTCATTATTAATAGCTTATTTCCAAAATGGAGCTTCTGGACTGGACAATACTTCATTAATTATCCTTGGTTCATTTTCTAACATATAAGTTAGAAAATTCGGACCAAATGTTTTAGCTATTTTGGTCCTTTTACTGCTTTTGATTCTTCATCATGTTGATGATTACCATTTGCAGTTTCATAATTTCTTTTATGAGAACCAACTTCTTTTCTTTCTTGCTAAGAAAATATATCTTCAAAAAATACAGCATTCCTTGATTCTATAATTATACCATTATGTATATCGAGAATTGCTAATTTGTGCACAAGAAATTGATATGCACTATTGTTATTTGCATATCCAATGAAAATGCAATTGATTTTCTTAGACGTGATTTTAATTTATTTTGGTTTGTGTATTTCTACTTTAGCCAAACACCCCCACACTTTAAGATATTTGTGCAAAGGCTTACGACTTTTTTATACTCTTGTGTGGTATTTTATTAAGAATGTGGTTTGATGAGATGATAGCTTCCCCCTAAAAATTGTGAGGTAAACCAAAATTTATAAACATAGCATTCATCATCTCCTTAAGAATACAATTTTTGCATTCAACAACACCATTTGATTGAGGTGATTAAGGAGCTGTAGTTTGATGAATAATGCCAGATTTTAAGCAAAATTCTTCAAACAGAGCTATATATTCTCATCCTCTATTACTATGAATAATTTTTATTTGTTTGCTAAGTTGATTTTTACTTGAGTGATTCTCATAGCTCTTTAGTTGTCTTCACTGAACTATACATGTTATACAGTGTGTTGTCCAATCCATTTAGGACATAATTCTTACACAGGAAGTCATTGTGACCCCATGCATCGAACGTCGCCCTCTTTTGAGGATCTCGTTCCTCCTCCCCATAATGGAGGCATCATCTCTCAAGAAACTTAATAGGTTCAGCATCGTCAAGTAGAACAACTTCTTCTATTGCCACCTTTTAAAGTTGGTTCTCATGAACTTCTCCGGTTTCTTTCCATGAGTTGGAGTTGGTAAAGCAGGTGTTACTGACGTTGAAGCCATTTTGAACTACACAAAAATTGTCTTAAAATTGTTGGGAATTTAGCTTGTGTAATACCGAAATGGCTAAAGTATTTTTGATTGAATAGAAGCTATAGTGAGGCAAGAGTTAAACTCTTTTTTTAAGATAAAATTACCCCGTACTCGGTGCTTTATTGTATAAATGACAAGAACTTACGAACTATAAAAGTATTTTAGAACTCTCTTGGAATTGAGAGAAAGATAAAAAGAAAATGAATGGGATGAAAATGATGAATTTTGGGGGTTTATTTACAGATTTTGAAAAGTTGTGGCGCCAATTCGTAAGTGGGTGTAATTTTTAGTCAGGATCAATCTGAATCGTACGGCTATATCTCTCTGCGAAGATACAAACCTGAATCCATCTAAATCGTGCAATTTACATATCTCTATGAAGTTCCACACCCGTATAGTGAGCCTTTGCCAACAGAATGTACATGTCAGTGATTCAGTCCACTTACAGTCTTTTGTCATGCCTTGTCAGTAGCTGCATGTTCGGTCATGTCTAATCAGCATCCAACCGCACATTGTCATGCTATACGTATGCCAATGGGATAAATCTACCATATCCACAAACACTAGCCACGTTACTGAGCCACATAGAGCCATTTTGGTTCAAGTTTTAAAAAATTTAAAGCCCCTCAACTCATCGCGATGATGCATACATGGTAAGTGTAAAGTGCGTCTCTAAAGTGCCCAATGTAATGTGCGTGTGCATGCGGGCTCGGTAGTGCTACACACCATTCTACTAACTCCTTGAACTAGATAAAACTAGCCAAGAGACCACTATAGTATACCATAGGAGAGCTCCACTTGATTACTCCTTACTACAGTGAGATTGTATATATGTAAGATAAAGTTGCTCCACTTTTTCATTGTAGGATTGTGACTTTTCACATTTTCAACTTTCCATATTCAACTATTTAAGTTATTTAAGTAGCTTATTTTATCCATTAATTTTTCATTCACCCGAAATTAGTTTTGAGAAATCAAATATAGTAAAATTATCTACTCATGGTGTTGATTATGTTTAATTAACTTATATCTATTTTTATAAAATATAATCAATTTAATTTATTGATCAAAGTTAGGTTAAAACCTAATTTTCAATACCAATTTCTAACACTATTTGTGCCCTCACCTAATATATTTCATTAATTTTTCTATGCATCACCACCACCACCTTCGCCATAAACACTGCCATCACCACCACCATCTCCACCATAACCATTGCCATCACCACCACTTCCACCTTCACCGCCACCAGAATGTGATAAAACCAAGATAGTGAGAGGTAGAAGGTCCGTGATAAGTAGCAGAATGGCGACATATGATATGGTCATTTTATTATTAGCTTATGCACTGTTAACTCAAAAATCATTAGAGAATACATTGGGAGCACCATCAACATTATTCACCATAGAATCATCTTGTTGGGGAGGAAGGTCATAAATCACTTTCTTTGCTGGAATATCTTCATGATTATCAGCTAGTGAAGAAATGGGGAGAATAATCAATCCTATGATAGATACAAAAAAATATTGTTTAGCCATTAATCCTCCACTGCATGTAGTTTGTGTGGAGATGGCATATTCTTAAGTAACACTTTGGTTTGCATGGAGTGAATTTAGTCTTGCAAGTGTAAGATCAAGGGATAATGATGTTATCTCTTTGATTTGACTTGTATGAAGATGTCAAGACAAAGATAAGAACTCATAAAAATAGGCTTTGCTCATTGGGCTAGTAAAAGTGTTAGAAAAGTCTAACGAGTCAACAAGAAAATAAGCCTTTGGCTTGAGACTTGAAATATGCTTTTGGTGGATTGAAAGACTAAAATTTTCCTTATATGGGAAAATAGGGATACATTGAAAGGTCTTAAAAATCGATAATTGGTACACCAATTCCTTTATTTCAATATGTTGGAATTGAAAGTTGAATTCCACTATTCCAGAGAAGAAAAATATAACATATGAAATAAAAATATACGAAGATAGCGAGTAATAGAAAAAAATGTAAATGAAGGGAACAAATAATTTTATTAAGCATTATTTGTCTTCCTAGCCTTCAACACAAGAAAAGGGTATACCATAGATATATTATCATTCTATTGATCTAACAATCTCTAAGGAAGATGAGTTGGATCCTGTCCTTTAAACTGAAATTAGAGTGTGCATTGTAGAGAAAGACAAAGCATTAGGATATGCACAGATTATGGTGAACTAAACTAAAGTGTTCATAAAATGAATAGTTGATCCAAAATCATTTCCAAAAGCTTGTAGATTTCAGTTTCTGTGGAAGCCCTAGTTACTTACTTTCCTTGATTATAAGTCTTTGGTAGGTATTTATTCCTCCTATATTGGAAAACTGGAGCTTTTATGGAAAGCTACTCTGGAGATTGGGCACTAATCCAGAGTGCAATCTTCCAATAGGTATCTAACAAGTAGTAACTCATGAGTTGATATGCACTTGCAAATGCATCCTGTGTGATAGGTATGGACCTTGCATCGGGTGAGTTTAGTTCTATACATAGAATTGTTTGAATAAACTAAAAGGGGTTACTCACACCAATAACAAAATTGATTAAATATTTCTAGTCTATTAAACCAGTGTCTTTATTAGTAAAGATAAAAATGCTACCCTAAAAAAATATGGTAACTTCCTAAATTAACACATTATTTCCACAACTTGCTTAATGCTTTATTTGGATCAAGAATTTTATGAGGAAAATATTTTTTCACTCCAAATAATAGAACTTTGTGCTTTATTTTTTTTTATTTCTACTTTTCATTTTCCTCACTAAAACCCAAGATCCAAATGTAGCCTAAGTATTCCAGAAATTTTGTACTGCAGATAGACCAATACTATAAACAATACATCATGAACGATTTAGTAGCCATCCGCTTATAGAGTGGGATAAGACCTAAGGTCGTGAAGCAACTAATCAACCTCGCACACATACTCCAGTACTAGACCTAGCACAAAGACTAATACAAGAAAGAATCACTACCACTACTAGTTCAACTACTACCAATCCCTCTAGCTTAGCTACCAGTTTAGGGAGAGCTAAGAGTTCCTTGCCCTGATAGTCGGTTGGGCTACCAATCTCTCCCACCGAGTGAATCCCTAAGAGAAATTAAGATAGGAAAATTCCTCTGGCTACCTTATTGTTGTTAGCGCATGGAAGTCGTTGCTATTTGCGATTGAGGATAAGTGATCTATCCCTTATTCCATCATGAGTTTAGCCATTAGAGAGAAAGTTTAAGCATAATAGTGACCTAGGATTTCAATCTAGCATTTCCTCCCTCACTTTGAAGTAATTCAATCTTTTCAGTTAAAGGTTCTGAATCTGTAAGCTACTATGATTGAATTTGACAGCTATGTATTAAAGGTCATTCTATTTATCCTAGGTTTGAAATATCTGCTTTGTAATGACCAGGAAAAATAAAACACGCGAGACCTTTTCTATTCTAAGATTGGAGTTTGACTTAAAAAAATAATTGGATGTGTGCAAAATATGTCATGACATGCATAGTGGTGCACATCACTGGGTATAGCATCTTTTAAACCGCCAGAGATCGTACTGGTTTTCTATTAATATAAACATTAAAGTAAAGATCATTCGTGGATTCTATATCTTATAATACTGAACACAAAAAAGAGTAGCGAGTGGGTAGAGCTGGTCTCGGGTTTGTAGTTTGAAAATTTAGTAGCAAAAACTAGGATTTTTTGAATTTTACAAGATGAAATACAAATAAATAAGAGAGAGAGTAGCGAGGGGGTAGGGCTGCCCTAGGGTTTGTAGTGTGAAAATTTTAGTAACAAAATCTAGGATTATTTGGATTCTACATCTTGGACCTTGTTATAAATGTATATTTTTGAAAGTAGAATATGGAATAAATAAAAAAAGAGATCGACTAGGGCACCTGCAGCTCCACCAAGTCTCCTTGGTATCTTACCAGTGAGAACTACTAGGATGGAAGGGATCTAGTTGAATTCAATTTGGAAGGGATTGAATATGCTCAATAGTGTGAAAAATATCATGGAACTTAATTGGATAACAAGAAAATGTGAAAATATGAATCTGTCCCATTTGATGTCTTCCTAAGATTACAAGTAAAATAGTTGCCCAATAAAATTTTCATCAAATAAGCCAAATACATAAAGGATATGCTGAGAAAATTTAGAAAGCTATATGTGTGGACACAACCACGACGAACAAAACCAATGGCAGTAAAAGCAGATGTTTGGTCTTGATTAAGCCAGACGATCCTCTAGACAAAGAATAAGATAAGATGTAGGATATTGGTCTTGAATAGTTGGTGTACTCGATCAATCGGACATGTATTTATATTCTAATAATTTTTTAACTTGATTAACTAACACGTAATTAAAATTTAGTGGCAATTTATTCCATATCCGCTTGGTTGCTAATGCAGAACGACTTAGGGGAGAGTTGTATTAGGTAGCGTACTATCGCCTTGGGTGTCCTTGGTTGTTGATTCACAAACTTTATGATTCTCTTTTGTCTGTTTGGGTGATTACCCCAACCATTGTTGCTTAGCTATCATTACCATTTCAATATTCTGATCAATCGCATCATGAAGTTGTGAAAATAGCTATTAATGCGAAGATACAAAAGGGCACATCAGTTAGGGAACATGTTTTGAAGATACCAATGTCTCTGGATCTAATGAAAATATTTCTTCATCACCTCAGTCCACCCTCAAACTTTTTCCTCCATGCTAATGGGATCAAAATCCACTATATGGAAGACAAATGCTTATGAAGAATAGTCAAATTCACAAGGTCCTTTAGCAACCAATTATGCTTCACACCGCTCAACTGACCCATGAGATTTAGTTTTGATCTTATAGACCCAACAAGAACCAATTGCACTTTCAACTGGTGGTAGAGGTACCAAATTCTATGTATCTATTTTGTGCAAAGCAAAATGTTCCTCAGCCATAGCATGCTGCCAAACGAAATCAAGAAGCACCAACTGAGGGACACATTGAAAGCAAGAAAAATTAAATTTAGATAAGGAATAATAATATGATACGAAAATCCAAATCGACAATGGGTCGCCGTCGTCGCATGGGTATGTGCACGACCTTACTGGCAATGCGTCCACTTGCTAATCACAAAGTATGAATTACTCCAAAATAAATCTCTTACGAGCTCAGCGTATCCCTTCAATGATTAAGGATCTAACCTTCATGCTAGTTCTCGAGATAATTTTTCTTTTTAGAGCATCCCAAATTGTGTGAGACCCTTTAATTTCATTATTGGGCTAACAGTGGCTTACTATACTTACAACTTATGAATAACAATTATTTTGATTAATTAGTTCAATTAATTAATATGTTTGGAATTAACTCATTAATTCAATAAACTTCACAAGTCGTGGAAAAAAAATTTATCCTTAAAGGCCAAAAATGATCAATTGTTGACTGTTTTTCAGCCTTCCTAAATGCCAATGTGCCCACTTGTTTTTGGGAGCCAGTTTCGTTGGCACAATTCAACAGACTTCTATAACTATTGTCCTTTCATCGACCATTAGACCTGCTACAATCCAAACCTCAAGGTTAAGAGCTTATTCAAGATGGGATTAAGTTTTACCACTTTCACTAAAGGATAGAGTATATCGTCCTTTAACACATTTTCTACTCTTTATCCTTCTTTTTTATTAGACGGATAAGACTGATTTTCTATTTTCCCCAAGTTTCTCTTTCTGGGTATTCCAACTTTTGAGCTAAAGGGCTTTCTTCCTTTAGCTTTCAACATTTGCAATTTTCTAGTACTGACAAATTTAATTAGCGTTACCTATCATGGGCTCAAGTCCATCTTTCTAAATACTTGACCCAGTATGATTATATAATTTTTCCAGCCCAATCTATGGATGTAAACGAGGCCTTAGGTGATTATGTTTAATTTTATGGACATTTTGGTCTTTTACCCCCAAACATTATTCCTCTTTCATTGCTTCCCTCCCTCCTTGCCTTTCGAATAAGATGTAAAGTGAGCCTAAGCTTGTACTGCTAGTAGAGAAAGTCACTCTAGGAACCCAGAGGCAAAGAAAGAAAGTTGACCTATAAGGCAAATGGCAAGACTCTATGATTATGCCTTCAGCTACTTCACTCCTACCTTACTGAAAGGGCTAATCCATGACTACCCACTTTGAATGAGAAAAGGGGTAGGACCTTCCAAAGCCAACATAAATCTAATCCAAATAAAAAACAAGAAAAGGCAATTTCATTATGGTGGTATACCAACTGCCTGTTCTGGCCATGATGCATCAAAATGCTGGAAAGCTTATGGTAAAGAGCCCCTTTTTTGGGGATAAGCTGGATACCTTGGTTTTTTGAAACCCGATACAAAAGATGCTTAGGAAAAGAAGCAGAGCTCAAAATAGGATCTCTAGAAAAGTTTCATTATATTCATGTTCTTGCAATTGTTATTAGGTGCTATTAACTCTAAAATGCCACTTGAAAGGCAATCTTTGACCATATTTGTGAGTTGAAGTCAGTTTTTGAAAGGGGCTTTAGGCCTATAAACCTAGGCACTGATGCATAGGCGGAGGGTACTTTGCTCATCTCCACACAAAATCATGCACTTGAGCTCCCAAAGGGCATTTTGATTATTTTATCTCTAAGAAGGGCATTTTAAACATTTATATGCACCATTAACACCAATGTTGTCAAAATCGAATCGGACCGGCCGATTCAACCGGTTCAACCGGGAATCGAAGGTCGGTCCAGTTCGCTTAGGCCCAAAAATCATTTTGACCGGTCAACAACCGGTCAAAACTGCCCAAAACCGGCCAAAACCAGTTTGACCGGTTTTAATATTTTTTTTAATTTTTATAAAGGTTTAAATTTGATATTTGTTTTATTTATGTGATTATTTGAATTTTGTGTTTTGTTATATGTGTTTTTATGTTGTTATTTATTTATTTTTTATATTTAAAATGTATTACATAACAATTAATCTATTATATTATTATTTTACATAATAAAATAAGAAATATAATTAGTTTTTATTAAATCGGTCCAACCGCCGTTTGAACCGATCCGATCGGTTGAACCGCTAATTTTAACAAAATCGATTTAATCACCAATTCGATTATGAAAATATTAATTAACACATTAAGAAGAGAACAACAATGTTTTGCAAACACAGCCTAGGAGAGTACAAATGTGTTGATAATGACTAAGAATGTATTCATATTTAGGTAAAGTAGTATAAGTGTTAGATTCACATGAGCTTCGGGACACGTAGAGCAATGGGGTTTTAAAACTTCACCAAACATGCGAATTATGGCATACATATATGCGTCTTGTTGTTATCACTATTGGACCGTCTCTTCGTCCTCGCTGGAAGTTGGGCTCTCCGATCCTCTCTCTCACTTGAAGAAAGATAGCCACTAATAAGAGTTCTTGAATCCCAGTTCTTAAGTGGCTATTAGTTTGTGTTAATAGTAGTTTCTTTTATTATATGTAATAATATTGAATTATCAATTATGCTAATTAACCTTAATTTGAAGATTATACTTAATTAATTTTTAGTATATTGATGTACCTGTAATTGATCATTTATCAATTGAATTTATTGATTGATGTTAGATACTGGATAACACTTATATGAGTCAAAATTTACATTTTAACCATCTTGATGTCTAAATTGATTATGTATATATTTGGCTGTTTCGTCAAAAAAATTTAAAAAATAAAAACAAAAATTCTATTTTTTTATTTTTAAAGAAAAATACACCCTATAAAGAGTAGGAGATTAAGATTATATTTCCCAACCTGTATATAAAACATTCAATAAAAACAGTATATGTTGTTTTACAAAATGAAACCCAAGTAAATCTCAAAGTAAAACAATGATATTACTCCTACATAATCCATGTGAGTGATTGTAACGTGTTAGAGCTATACAAAAATCTAAACAAACCTTGAGTGGGTTAGTTCCGAGGACCTGGCACCAATTTTCAATCTATCTAGTATCCTGAAATGCACCCATAGTTTAATTTTATAGTAGTTTTAATATATCTAACTATATAAAACAAAAAAGAAAAAAAAATCCTATGGTAGTTTAAATGTTTAATTCTATAGTAGTTTTAATATGTAGTTGCACAAATTAATATTTATGCCTATATATTTAATATGCAAGCCCGAATTTAACTGGTAATGAAATTACCTTTGCTTGATTACCGAATTATTCTTTTTGCACTTATCTATGGATTGTTTTGAAAATTGTCAAACTTTAATTAAACCGAACAACCTCTAATTACGAACTCTATTTTAAGGACAAAAAGGAAAAATAAATACACAGACCAAATGCCTTTACACCATCGTTGCACATTTTGTCTATTACATAGGCGACTGGTCATTATGCCAAGGTGTAAGGGCAGCTTCCTTACTAGGCGATCGTTATGTTGTCCCAACGCACCAATTTTTATGATGGATTCTGAACTTCATAATTTGTACTTTACATGGAGGAGTCTAAGTAGGTCTTTTATTGTAAATAGTTGTACAGTGCTCCTCAACTATTTAGTATCTACTGTTTTTAATAATTTTTTTTTTAAACTATTATAAATGGGAATGAGCTGTTGAAACTAGTTGCTAAAGAGAATTGGAGTTCCCCTCTCCAACCATTATACACAAAACATATTGTAATTGCTTTCTTTATTAGTGAATTAAGTTTCTACCTTGATAAGCATCCCATTTGTTAAGCATGTTTATATGTTTACCTTGGCCATGATTACAATGCAACACTCAGGATTATTTGGTGGAGGTAGTCGTCACTCATGAGTGGCAAAACCTAAAGACATCTCATTAGATGTGGTACCCATAGGAATTATAAAATAATGGCTTGATCATTGATTGATCCTAAATCTACGTACTTTATTCAAATTTGGAATTTATTATAATGAAAAAATTTCTACAAAACCAAACTTGATTAGAAAATCAATTAACTTAATATTTTCTCTAATATCTATAAATCAAAATTGATTGCAAAGTCAATTAACTAAATATTCCATGGGAGATTCCAATCCTGGCCTTCAATGAATTGAAACAAGTGCAAAGGAGAGTCTTAATGAGAGCATCGACCAATTGATCTTAAGAGGAAACATGTGTAAGACGGAGAACACCACTCTAACTTGATCTCGAATGGAGTAATAGTCAATGGTCACATGCTTCATGCAAAGTGGAATACCGAGTTGGAACAAAGATGTGTAATGCCGACCTTATCACAAATAAATAACAATAGCAGTAGGCAGCTCAATTAGAAGAGAACACACCCATTGGAGTTTCGCAGCAGATGTAGCAACAGAACGATACTCAGCCACTGTAGAAGAGCGAGTAACAATTCGTTGCTTCTTCACCACCACCAGAACGGCAGCTATCGATGCCACTTCCACGTTTGCCTCCACTAGGATGTGATCCCAAAGAACCAAGAGAGTGAGAGGTGTGAGGTCCGTGATGAGGAGAAGAATGGAGAGGAGGCGTATGACATGGCAGCAGACAATACGACCGTTTGCTTATTGGCTTATGCATTTTCTGTCTCAAAAATCATTGAAAAATATGTTGGGAGCATTTCACCATCAGCATTATCCACCATAGAATCACATTGTTGGGGAGAAAGATCACACATCGCTTTCTATGGTGGATTATCCTCATTATTATCAACTAGAGAAGAAATGGGGAGAATAATCAATCCTATGATAAATATATTAATATCATAAATTTTAAAGTAAACTATGTACATCTCACATATCAAAATTTCCTTCAAAAGTTAGAATTTACGACAATATGCACGGTACGTGCCATTTTGATTTCTATCAAAAGATAGAAGTGGTACCAAAGTTGTAATAAAATACTCATATATGAGACAAAAAATAATTTTTTTAAAAGATTTGATACCAAACTTACAAAATCTCTCTATTATGGGACTAAGTAATTTTTTCGTGTAAGATAAGATGATGTTTGAAACTTTAGTTTAGCAAAATGGATCCACAAGTAGATGGGCAATTATCCTATTATATTTGAATAATAAATATGTAGTGTCAATGAAGTCTTATTTAAGTGATAAAATTAAGTCTCCAAAATTAAGTCTTAAGTACAATTTTCATCCATTTGTCCAATAACATAGTAGTTTTTTTTCCCTATTATTTGATATCTTGATATAATACGTGACGTAATTATTTACATATATTGAATTTGAATTAAAATGTATTATATCTATAACCATTCTTTTCCAAAAAAGATAATAAACATATAATAGATATAGATTATTGATAGCATTAAAAATTGTTACCAAGAGGTTATCTATTACTGATTCCGCTTCTTCTTTATTATGCTCTTGGTAATTTTCTAATGGCAATGCAACTGCTAGTCCGAATTTAGTTCTTCGCCAATCGCACTTGATTGGAGCTTTTTCTTTTTCTTTTTCTTTTTTTTTTCTTTCTTCTTCAGAAGACATATAGCATTCTAGCGATTTTCCATAAATCTTTGGTAAATATGACAAAGCATTCTGTATATCAGAATTCGTTAAATTCAACTAATCTCATGACAAAAGTATTATTTTATTTGTCATATAATTAATTATTTTATATTAATTATAATTCATTCATCGTATAATTGATTTAGGTCCGAATAAACCCATCTACACTGAGAATTTCTAGTGCGCATCTTCAAATATATATATCACTTAATTTTCATCCAAATTGATTCCATCTCTGTTTTGAATATAAGTTCTTTTTATTATCGAATTATTTATTGATTATTAGGCCAACACATTTTAGTTAAAAAGTTGTAATTCTTACTCCAAAATGCATAGAATTTCACTATCTTGAAAGATAACATCAAAACTAGAGTTAAATACTTGACACAGGCATGGGCTGTTTAGGCCCCCAAGCCAATACATTTCATTAACTTTTCTTTCCACCTCCACCTCCACCACCACTACCACCACCGGAACTGCCGCTGCCGCCGCCACTTCCACCTTTGCCGCCACCAGGATGTGATCCTGAAGAACCAGGAGAGTGAGAGGTGGGAGGCCGATGATGAGGAGCAGAATGACGAGGAGGCGTATGACGTGGTGGCAAATAATATGGCCGTTTTCTTATAGGCTTACGCGCTTTTGTCTCAAAAATCATTGAAAAGTACGTTGGGAGCACTTCGCCATCAGCTTTATCCACCATAGAATCACCTGGTTGGGGATGAAGATCATACATTGCTTTCTTGGGTGGATTTTCTTCATGATTATCAGCTAGAGAAGAGATGGAGAGAATAATCAATCCTATGATAAACACAAATAAATATGATTTAGCCATTAATCCTCCACTGCAAGTAGTTGTGTGGAGATGGCACATTTTTATAGTAGCACTTTAGTTGGCATGGAGTGAATTTGGCCTTGCAAGTGTAAGATCAAGGGATAATGATGTTATCCATTCACTTGACCTGTATGGGGAAAGGTATTATCCCAACGTCGAGTTTGATTAATTCGATAATATCACAAGAAATCAATTGAGATTGGATCCCTCTTTTCATGCACATTTATATCACTTCTACAATATATGTATTTCATTTTATCTTCATTCACCATGTCAATGATGTCTTGGTAGAATGATAAGATTTTAAGTTGTGATCCATTTTCTATTTCAATATTATTAGTGCATGTCAAATGTATAAAATAATATCATTAAATGCAAACTTGACATGTATAGTGATATTAAAATAAAAGATGAAACACCATTTGAAATAAAGGATCCTACTTGAATTTTAAGATCCAAAATTTTATAATTAATAAGAGATTTTGGGTTCAAATTTCATCTTTTTGAGAATTAATTTTGTTAATAGTAATTGTTTTTATTATATGCATTAATTTAGAATTATCAATTATGCTAATTAACCTTTGAATATTACACTTAATTAATTTTTAATATTTTATTTTTAAAAAATCAGCTATTCAAAGTATAGATCTTGAATTTATTGAATAATGTGGAATATTGGACAACACTTATATGAGTCAAAATTTACATTCTAACCATCTTGATATCTAAATTGATTATGAATATATTTGACTGTTTCATCAAAAATTAAAAAAAAAAAAAAAAACAAAAACAAAAACAAAAATCATATTGGTAGTGTGAGTTTTACTCCCGAGGACCTGGCACCAGTTTTCAATCTATCCAGAATCCTGAAATGCACCCATATTTTAATTCTATAGTAGTTTTATTATATCTAACTATATATATATAATAACAAAAATCCTATAGTTGTTTTAATATGTAGTTTATATAAATTATTATTTATGACTATATATATGTAATATGCAAGCCCGAATTTAAAATGAAATTACTTTTGCTTGACTAGCTTCTTTTTGAACTCAAAATTATTATTATTATTTTCACCTACGTATCGATTGATTTTGAAAATTGTCAAACTTCAATTAAATCAAACAACCTTCAATCACGAACACTATTTTAAGGACAACAAAAAAACAAATACACAGACCAAACGCCTTTACACCGTCATTGCACCTTTGTCTATTACACAGGTGGAGGGTCATTATGCCAAGGTGTCAGGCAGCTCCCCACTACGCCCTCTTGATGTACTACATGACCGTTTAAGTTGTTCCAATGGCTGTCCTGTATCAACTTGTTTTTTTATGGATTCTGGTCTTCTTTAAGAGTATCTTTACATTACATTGGAGTCTGTAAATTTTTGGCTGCAAATAGTTATGCAGTGTAGGTCGCGTTTCTTAACTTTTCAGTTAGTTTTTTTTTTATTTTTAAATCTATTATAGGAGAATAAATTGCTGAAACTAGTTGCTAAAGAGTCTTGTTGTAGTCCCCCCTTTCCAATTATTGTACACAAAATATATTGTAATTGCTTTCCTTATTAACGAAATAAGTTTCTTTCTTATTTAACTGTCACTTATAAGCATTCCATTAGTTTAGTATTTTTATATTTTCACCCCTAGGCATGATTACAATGCAATACTCAGCCTATAGCGAGTATTTGTTGGAGATAGTTGTGAGTGGCGGACTAATAAACTCACGATTCCCTTTTTCTATACTTTCTAAAGGCACCTCGTGAGGATTGATACCAAAGCCTTAGCTCTTGATCCACTAGACCGAGGCAAAGTGATGGAACCCGCAGCTTGCGTGAATCTAGCGAGCCAAGAGAGTGAGACCCCTAAAGGACCTAGAACTACTAAACAACAATTAGAAACTCTGGAGGATTAGCACTTCAGACTGCAGTTTGTTATTGCGAAATTGGAGGGTAAAACATTGAGGGCAAGTAATTCTACCGACTTGAATGGTGAGGGTAAAACAATGTCTATTCAAATAGGGTTGTACAAAGTGTTGTAAACGATGGGCCTGTCGTTGCTCCTGATCCTATTACTAGGCTTCAGATCCCTAAACTGCAAGCCTATGGAAGTGTTAGAGATGCCAAGAAAGCAGAGAACTTACTTTTTTATATGAGGCAATACTTTCTTGTCCCTGACATTGAGGATAAGGCAAGGAAAGTGTCGATAGCTATCATGTATTTGATGGGTGATGCCAAATTATGGTTGCGCACTAAATATGCTGACATACAGGCATACCTGGTGTGGTTAGACACTTAGGATCTTCTCCAGAAAGTTGTCAGGCAGCAATTCTTCTCGTAGACTGTGGAGTACATTGCAAGGTGGGCATTGAAAGAATTGAAGCAGATAGGTTCCATCACACCTAGGGGAACTCTTAAGGAAGTTCAAACAGAGGCAAACAACTAGAATTCTAGCAAGTAGGGTATGTCTCAAAAAAGTGGTGGATGGTTTATGTCTGACGGATAGCATTGGCTCAAGGATTGTCCTAGGAACCAACTTTTGAATACTTTGATGTTCTTGACGTCCAAGCAGGTTGAGCCACGACCACTTGCTAGTAGTGAAAATAAGTCAAATAGAGATGAGGTCAACCTTGGAGCCATTTTTTGTTGGTGTAATACATTATCTCATCAGGTGGCAGCGAAGGTAAAATTGCCACATAAAGTGAGTAAAATTGCATTGGCTCTTACTATGAGCTAACTTAAGAAGAAACCATAGCCTTGAAATAGGAAGAAAGGGCTAATGTACATGGACATGAAGATTAATGGCGAACCTAATTATGCCATGATCGACACTAGCATTACCCATAACTACCTTGCAAGCGCCGAAGTGGAGAAATATAGACTTGTGCTGGAGAAGGGTGTTAGACAAATGAGGACCATCAACTTAGCCGCTCAACTGATTACTGGAGTATGTGCTTATTATGGTTGGGCCTTTTTGGGGGGAGGGGAAACTAACCTTTCTATGGTTGTGATGAACAATTTTCAAAGTAATCCTTAGCCTTGAGTTTTTTGCAAGATATGAGGACTATGGTTTTGGCATATCTTGATTCCCCGATGATGACGGAGAGCAAACCATGTGTCATCCCTACAGTAGCGGGGAAGTTAGGCAACAAAAAATTATTGGCAATATAGTTTGAGAAAGGTTACAAGTGCAACAAGCCAGTTAGAGTAGTGTCCGGTGAGCTTTTATACTCTTATAAACACAGTTTTATTCATAATGTTTAAATAAATAAAAGATATTTTTTTATCTTTAATTATTTTTATCAATTAGATAAAGTCTCTAAATTATTTTTAACTACGGAGTATGGTCACGCATATGATAGAAATCATGGAATATACCTGTATGGCTTTGATCATAAACATGTTCCAAGTCGGAGGTTCATTAAGATGGAACATCGATAAGCCCATAGACTCACACACATGATGCATACTTGAAAGGAGAATGTCTTATTCCATAACCATTGGTGTATGGATGCTAGTGTATGTATGTGGGTGCTTGTTAGGGAACGAGTATACTGAACGGCCCATTGGAAAATTTTCAATTGGAAAGCATTGTTTATCGAATGAGAATTTCCTAGTTATGGTAGTGCATTATTTAGTCTTTTGACTTGAGGCTCCATGATGGCCTTGTGCACGACATCATACGCTTTTATGTATTTCCTGATTGCATGATAATTATAAGGGGCTTATGTTAGGTGTATCATTTACGTGTATAGAGGTCAATGAGTAGCCAATAAAGGATTCATCACCTATCTGGTAGAACATGAGAATCTCCTATGTTTTCATAGTCCTTAATCCTAAAGACCATGGTCAAGGCATGGTGAATACTAGACATAGGGTTTTCTAGTAATTCATCAAATGATCAATGTGACTTCACATGAAATCTTAGTTATTAAGTCAAAATAGGATTTCGACTAATGCCTAGACTTAATCGGGGAGATTAGTTGACGGAGGGACCGTATTTGCATAGTACTCGTAACAGAAAAAATTCAATTACTATTCACTTAAGACTAGGTAGTCAAGGTGCACTGCTAGGTACTTCTCTTGATTTGTGAGGTTTTTTAAATTAAGAGGTTAATTTCAAGTGGATTAATTAATTATATTAATCAATCGAAACATAAAATTTATTCATAAGTTGCAAAGGTTACAAGCCCACTGGTAGCTTAGTTGTGAACTCACACACAAATCGAGATAATCCACTTCTATATCTATTTTGTAATCGAAAATATTGGATTAAGTTGATTAATGGAGATTAATCAACTTGAGTTAGAATTAATTTAAATAGTTAAATTAATTCATTCAAATAAATAATATGATTATTTATTTGAACCTAATAATGATTAGGGGCACTTGAGAGTAAATTAATTAAATGATGGAGATTAATTATATTAGCTTGGCCTAAAATAATAGAATTATTTTAATTGGGCCTAATATTATTAGGTGGCCTATGATGAAACCAACTAATTAATTGATTGAATCAATTAATTATATTGAACTTTTTAATTGATTGATAGAGATCAATTAATTGGACTTTAATAAATTAATTAGAGTCCAAGCCTATGGGGTTAGAGGCCCATTAGGAATTTTTAATTGCTAGAATTAAAGAGTTCTAATAAAGATGAAAAGAATTTGTCTTGAAGTGAAAGAAATAAGAGATAAGGAATGAGAAGGTTCCTAATTGGATTAGGGAACTAATTAAGGTAAGAGTTGGAGACCTAATGGGATTAGGTCAAGACTACATTGTCTATATAAATACACAATGTAGGGGCCAAAAACTACAAGAAAGAGAGCAAGAATTTCCGGCCCCCTCTCCTATTCTCCTTCTAGTTTTTTTTTAGTGTTTTATTTTCTTACTTAAAGAAAAATTATTCCATCACAAGGTTCTATCATTTTTTGATTAAAAGGTTAATTTTTCAATCACTTGTTGATTTAAGAATTAATCTTTACTATCAAATAGATTTAGAAATAAGAAGTTCAAATTCACTAGTAAGGATTTGAGGCTTGTAGATTTGCTCGAAAGTATGGATACCATTAAAGGGACTACACTTGGAGTCCTTGGTGAACGTTTTGAAAGGCAATCAAAATTGTTCGAGAGGAGCTTGAGGAATTTGAATTCCTTCTTACCCTTTATCAATCGAATTACTTGAAAGGTATAATCGCAAAACTTTAGTTATTTAATTTTATTAAACGAGCAATCAGAAATGCAAACCAAAACTCACATCAAATCCGGGATATGCATATTTACATATGATGCATGATTTTATTTCAATTGTTGAAAAATTTAAATTTTTTGCTGTGCTTGCAATCCCGCGATTATGTGAACCCAACAGTGGTATCTGAGCTTAGGTTTATACGATTTAATTGTTTTTGCGATGTTTTATATATAAATCATTCATATGATGAAAAATATGTTTAATTGCGTTTTTGTTTGAGAATTATAATTTTGGAATTTTCTGCATGATTTTAAAGTGTTAAATTGAATGACACAAAAACGAAACAAATAAAAAAAAATCTGGGTTTGATGCGTCGTGGTGCGAGCTGCTGGCGCCACAGTGCCTGACGTGCAATTTTGCTATGCAGCAGATCGTCTGCTGCCCGTTTTTGGGTCACATGCAGAAAATTTGATTTTTTGATTTTTAAAATTAAATGTAAATTTTAAAATACTGAAAATTATTTTTATGAAAAACCATGAATTAATTCCCAAAATAGAAAAACGTGATTTTTAACAACTTGGTAAATTTACATGCTTTGAAATTTTATCATGTGATTATTAAATTAAGCATGAATGGGATGAATGATCGTGGATCCTAGACCATTTTTTTTTCAATGTATGATTTTATGCTTTAGGTTTTTGATTAAAATGAGGCCCAAGTCTCGTCTTTTCTCTATTTTTTACTTTGAATGTAAATTCTTTCTCTCTCCAATGTACCTCCTCTTGGAAAAAATTTCAAGATTTCTTGTTAGGTTAAACAATTGTAATGAGAGTAGTATTAGGATGGTGAGGTCTTTTTTTGCTTTTGGTGGACAAGAAGAATGAGCAAGGTAGAGAAAAGTAAGGATTAATGGCCCGTGAATGTATGGGTGATGCATTCATGTAATAGATAGGATTTATTATCGTTTTGATTAATTATCCTTAGATTGACCTTAAGATCCACTTTGGCTCGAGTGGATCGCATAGGAAAAGGCTCATGATCATCCCATTATGTATATATTGTAGATACATACATAGGTTTATTTAATGTTTTTCTTTGATTATGCTTGCAATCTTAGGATAGTGTAACATTAAATAAACAATATGAAATAAAATGATAAGATCTTGGTAAAATTGAAACCCTCACTTAGAAATGCTCTAAATTTAAGAATTTATTAATTTTATTTCTATATGAAGCGTTAATAGGTAATATTGGGTGGGGGCCCAGTTGTCCAAGCCTTCCATCAAAAGTAGTTGGCTTGTGAAATGCTGCCACATTTAGTCCATTGGCCATGAGTCGTGGGATGTGCTAAGTGGAGGTAATAGCTGTGACCACTACTTGCATAGAAATGCCTATAGGGTAGGAGGGCTAAAGATGTTGGCCACGAGTCGTAGGATGTGGTAAGTAAAGGTAATAGTTGTGACCACTACTTGCATAGAGATACTCATGGAATAGGAGGGCTAAAGATGTTGGCCACGAGTCATGGGACATACTTTAGTTGTCCTATTCATATGGATGTTTGATGGGACACGCTTGATCTTAGTATAGTTCATAAAATTGGGGTGTATGGAAAGTAATGAGGCAAAATAGCTTGAAGGTTGCATGGGATGCAAGTACTAATGTGTTAGTTACCTTCTTGTTTTATCATATGGGCTCATAAATTAGGGTGTATGATAAGACTAATTGGACTTCAAACCCACTAGAAAAATATGATTTTTCGAATATCCATCATGAGGGTGATGGGATTCGAAATAAAAAGTGGGAGATATTTATAATTAAATATCTTATTATAAATGATTGAACTATTGAATGTATGTTTATTTTATGTCTCATGTTCTATGGATATCTGATTTACATTATGGCTAAAAATCCACTTGCATCAATTCTTGATACCAATAAACTCACTAGTCCCAACTATGTTGACTGGTTAAATAATCTTCAGATAGTCTCCTATCCGAAAAGAGGGTTTATGTCCTCGACATGGCACCACTGGCTCCTCTAAAGGTGGCCACAGAGGAAGAGCAAGTAGAATATCATCAACATATTGAGGATGATCTACAGGCTCGGTGTTATATGATAGCATATATGTCAAACGAGTTATAAAGACAGCATGAGGGTATGGCACATGGTGTCGATATCCACCTTCATTTGAAGGAATTGTATGGTGAGCATACAAGGCAAGATAGATACCAAGTATCTAGGGAGTTCTTTCGATGTCTTATGACGGAAGGCTCTTCGGTTCATGATCATAGACTGAAGATGATAGCCTTGATCAAGATACTCGAGTCCCTAGGAGTCATTATGGACAATGAACTCTATATAGATCTCGTGCTACAGTCTTTCCCGCCCTTTGTGGTTAACTTCAACATGCACAAAATAGAGACTAGCCTTGCTGAGCTGGTCAACATATTGAAGACTGTCGAGTCCACCATGAAGAATGAGAAGCCTGTCCTACTCGTTAGCTCTTTATTCCAATCTAAGACTAAAAAGTTGAAGAAAGGGAAGAAGAAAAGTTTTTCTCAGAAGGCCAAGGATATGAAGGCCTCAGGTGGAGTGAAGAAAGGTTTCAAACCAGACGACAAGTGTCACTACTGTGGCAAGGTGGGGCATTGGAAGAGGAACTACAAGGAGTGTCTTGCAAATCGCCATAAAAGTTCTAGTATGTTCTTTATTGAAGTTAACCTTTCGGTTAATGATGCTTCTTGGGTATTAGATACCGATTGTTGTACTCATCCATGCAATGATTTGTAACTGATGACAAGAAACAGGGAGTTAAGTAGAGGAGAGTGGATCCTCAGGCTTGGAAATGGAGCAAAAGTTACTACATTAGCCATAGGAACTCTCTACTTAGCGTTATGAGATGGAAAAATGATAGTTTTAAATTTTTGTCTTTATGTTCCTAAATTAATAAAGAACATTATCTCTATTCCGATTTTGGATAGAGAGGGTTATTATTTTTCAATAAATGATGAAAATTGTTCCATTTACTTTGGTTCTTCTTTAGTTCATGTTTGGACTTTGACAAATGATTTATATACTGTCCAACCTAATAAATATATCTTGCATATTCAACAAAGTAGAAAATATAAAATAGATGATCATAGTTCCACATACTTGTGGTATGCTAGACTAGATTATATCCCTAAGAAAAGAATTGACAAGCTAGCTAACTTTCTTGACCTTACGAAATTACAAGAAATGCCAACTTGTGAATCTTGCCTTAAGAGAAAAATAACCAAGTCACTATTTTTTGGACAAGTGAAGTGGGCTATAAACCCTTTGGATTTGATCCATACGGATATCCATATACGGGCCACTAAGTGTTAGTACTCGAGGAAACTACCCTTATTTCATTATCTTTACCAATGATTATTTGAGGTATGTGTATGTGTATCTTTTAAGATACAAGTCTGAAGTCTTTAAAAGGTTCAAAGATTTTAGGCATGAAGTATTAAGACTTTTTGATCTGATCGAGGAGGTGAATACTCAGGCTCAGAGTTTCTTGATTATCTAAAAGAGAATGTGATTCTCTAGCAGTAGACTCCACCAGCAACTCCAAAACTAAATGGGATTGCAGAGCGTAGAAACCAAACCCTGTTGGATATGGTTCGGTTTATGATGAGCTTCACTGGGATTCCTCTTTCATTATGGAGCTATGCTTTGGAAATGGCGACATTTCTATTAAACAAAGTGCCAAGTAAGTCAATGCCAAAACACCATATGAAATATGGTGTGGCAAAACCCCTTTATACAAGTACCTTAGGGTATATGGGGGTTCCCTGCTTACATGAAGCAGCTGGTGGGAGATAAGTTGGATGCTAGATCTACCTTATGTAAGTTTGTGGGGTATCCGAAAAAATTCGTTGGATACTATTTCTATGACCTTTCAGAACAAAAGGTGTTTGTTTTGAGGAATGCCACCTTTTAGGGAATGAGTTTCTATTGGATAGAAAAGACGAGGTTATAGAGCTTAAAGAAATTCAAGAACCACAAAGTGTCCCACAAAACATTGTAGCGACAGAACCACCTAAAACTACATTTCTATCACACAGCCTCCTAGGAGATCTGAAAGGATCTCGAGACCATCTGAGAAGTATGGTATTTTGTTGGAGAACAACAAGGAGGAGCATTCTTTAGATAATGATCCAAGGAATTATGGAGAAGTGATGTCGGACATCAATTCAGGGAGATGGCAAGAAGCCATGCAAACTGACCACTCTATGTACTCTAACAAGGTATGGACCTTAATGACCCACCACAGGGTATAGTACCCATCGGCTGCAAATGGTTCTACAAGCAGAAGGTTGGAGTAGATAGAGATGTAGTGACCTATATGACACGACTGGTTACAAAAGACTATACTCAAAAGCAAGGTATTAACTATGAAGAACGTTTCACCAGTGGGGATGCTAAAATCCATCCAAATATTATTTATCATATCAGCATATTATGACTACGAGATATGGAAAATGGATGTAAAGATTGCCTTTATCAATGGGAATATTTAGGAAAAGATCTATATGGGGCAGCCAGAGGGCTTCATATACAGTGGGAGTGAGCAAAAAGTTTGCAATACCAGAGATCCATTTACGGAGTCAAACAAGCTTCCCGAAGCTGGAATCTTTGATTCGATGAGGAAATCAAATTGTTTAGCTTCCTCAAGAATCCAAATAAACCCTGTATGCATAAGAAAGTTAGTGGGAATGCAATGACCTTTGTTGTCCTTTATGTTGATGACATACTATTTATTGGGAATGACGGAGGATATTGCAATCAACAAAGGCTTGGTTGTCTACTCAGTTCTCCATGAAGGATTTGGGAGAAGCATCCTATATTTTGGGGATTAGGATCTATAAAGATAGATCCAAAAGGATGATCAGACTATCCCAATCCATATATATAGACAAAGTATTAAAGAGATTTAGCATGGAAGAATCCAAAAGATGATTCTTACATATAAGTCATGCGGTTTCTTTTTCGAAGTCAATGTCCCTAAAGACTCTGGAGGACCAAAAAAAATGACTCGCATACCATATACATCCGCAGTTGGAAGCATTATGTATGTAATGGTATGTACGAGGCCTGATGTCGCATATGCTTTGAGTGTCACGAGCAGATATCAATCCAATCCAGGCAATGAGCACTGGAAAGCCGTAAAGACGATCCTTAAGTACTTGCAAAGGACTAAGGATGTCTTCTTGGTTTACGCCAATGGAGAACTGAAGCTAGAAGGCTTTACTAATTCTAGCTTTCAGTACGATGTAGACTATTCGAAGTCAATGTCAGGATTCATATTTATGCTAAATAGTGGAGTGGTCAGCTAGAAGAGTTCCAAGCAAAAGATAATTGTGGATTCCACCACCGAAGCTAAATACATCGCAGCATGTGATGCAGCGAAAAAATGTATTGTATGGATGAGAAATTTCATCCAAGAGTTGGGTGTAGTCCCTTCCATTGTTGATCTGATTTCGGTCTACTATGATAATAATAGGGTTGTTGCGCAAGCAAAGGAATAGAGATCTCATCAAAGATCTAAGCACATTATGAGGCGATATCATCTGATTCACGAGATCATTGGTAGAGGAGACGTTCGAGTGGAGCAAGTGTCCTCGACAAAAAATATAGCAGATCTACCGACAAAGCCCTTAGCTCAAAGAGTATTTGAAGGACATCTTGAGAATATAGGTCTTAGAAACATGGACAATTGGCTCTAGGGCAAGTGGGAGATTGTTAGAATAGTACCTGGCGAGCCAATTAGCGGCGAGCTTTTATACTCTTGTAAAAACAATCTTCATTGAAAGAAAACTTCAGTTGAATTTTGAGAAAAATTTTGAATTTGTCTTTTCAAAGCATTAGTTTTATGAGTTGAAATTTTTTTTTTCAAGAATTCAGCTTGCATTTCTTGCCAAGTGCCAATTGACCTAGGTTTTAAAGAATTAAGCCAATTTTTTGCTTTATCTTTTAAAGAGAAAGGAAATAATTTGAGCTTAACAATCTCATTTGTGCAAGTTTGATCGTCAAAAGTGGCATATACTTCATCAAATTCTTTTAAATGCAAGTAAGGGCTTTCAGAGTCTAAACAATGAAAATTAGGAAGTAAAGGGATCATACCTGACTTGAATCGAAAATTATTTGCATTTAGTGGAAAAATGAAACAAGAAGGAGAAGAATTTCGAGGAGGTTGCAAGTAATAACGCATGGTATGCACCTGTTGATTCTCATTTTCATCCTGAACACTTTCATTTTCAGCCATAGTGGAAGTGTGTGGAGATGATTTAAACAAATTTCCAAACAAAGTTTCGAAATTATTTCTTACTAAATATCGAGAATTATGACTACGATACCATATAACCATATATCCATAAAGAAAATAAAGAAACTATATTTACAAAGGAAAAATATTAACAAACTTGAATACTTACCTTGCCTTCCCCAGCAACAGAGCCAAAAACTTGCTACAACTTTAAGGTTGCAAACCCAAATGCAGTTTGTAGTAAGTAATAAATTTCTCGCGAGTTTGAGGTCGATCCACAGGGAAGTTGTTTGAAAAATTCAAGTTTATATTTCTAAAAAGATGGAGTTTATGTGAATCAAAATATATGAATAATTAATGTATGATGTAACTAAAGAAAAACCGAAGTAATAAAAGTACTGAGGATTAGGGATCCACTCTTGCGTTTTGGGTAGAGAAATGGTTATTTATTCTTTTTACCTCTATTAATTGCCACAATTGGAATCCATACATAATGAAGGTTCCAATGGGAAGATATTATCAAGTAACTCATGCAATAAGATAATCATGATATTGTCTTACTATTGCAAATTATCTTTTAACGCCAACACTTATTTATGGGATCAAGTCTTGGCAACTAGCATACCACTTGATTAACCTCTCGATTATTTGTTTGGCCTCTAGCTTATTCCAAGTACTATAAATAGGCCATGTATTAAGCTTGTAAGAGGAGGGAGGTAGAGGGTTTCTTTAGGCTAAGTTATCTAGTTTGTATGTTTTCTAGTATTGTAAGTTTTCTAGTAGTAATAGAAATGCATTCTCTAATGTTAAAGGGCTGCTCTTGGACATCACTCGGTAATTTAACCATATCTCCTTCATCCGACCGCCAAATTTGACAAAAGATATATGAAAATATATCATCGCTGAAAGATCTACAATTTTAATTCTTCATGTATCTTCACAATCTGGCTGTATCTGACCAAAAAATATAATTCAATTTAGAAGATGATCTAAATGCTAGACTTACTAGTTTAACAAGAAAAGTTGAAGCCATGGATCTTAAAAAAGTAAAGGAAATCAAATCTGTGCAAGAGGAAGAAGTTTGTAGCAATTATGAACTTTTGGGGCACTCCACCAATGAATGTCCAAACATTCCAGTACAAGCAAATTTTATGAACACATTCAAAAACCCTTCCATTCTCCATATTCTGAAACTTACAATCCACAATGGAGAAATCATCCCAATTTCAGTTGGTGAGATGATAACCGTGCCCAACCACTGCATTCACAAAAACCACAAAACTTTCATTCTTATCCAGCTCCACATACAAAATCCATTGAGGAGACTTTGCAAGCATTTATACATGAACAAACAAACATCAATAATCAGACTTCACAAGCTATCAATGAGATCAGAAGCACACTTTCAACATTGACAACTTCTTTGCGTACTCATGAAAAAGGTAAATTTCTTGCTCAACCTCAACTTAATCCTTCCACTCAGTGTCATGTTTCTTCTTCAGGTGAAAATGCAGTCAAGGAGGCTAATTCAGTAACAACTCTTCGGAATGAAAAGTTGTTGACAAGACTATTCATCCCAAGGAGAAAGTTTCTAATCAACCTCCAGAAATAAAAAATAAAAATAGTCTTGACGACAAAGGTAAGTTTGAAGAAGGTAAGCGTGAAAATAATGAAAAAGAAAAATATTTACCTCCAGCACCCGTTCCTCAAAGATTGCAAGCAACTCAGAAATTGAACTCAAATACTGAATTTTTTGAAATTTTTAAACAAGTCAAGATTAATATTCCATTATTGGATGCAATCAAACAAGTTCCACCTTATGCCAAATTTTTGAAAGATTTGTGTACAATCAAAAGAAAACATCATGTACAAAAGAAGGCATTTTTAACTGAAAGTGTTAGTTCAATCATTCAACAATTCACTTCACCAAAGTACAAAGATCCAGGTTGTCCAACCATTTCATGTATCATAGGAAACACTAGAATAGTGCTTTGCTTGATCTTGGTGCTAGTGTAAATCTTCTACCTTTCTCAGTTTATGAACAGTTAGGTTTGGGAGAACTTAAAATAACTTCTGTTGTACTCCAACTAGTTGATCGTTCGATTAAAGTTCCAAAGGGAATAGTAGAAGATGTGTTGGTACAAATTGATAAGTTTTACTTTCCAGTTGATTTCAGTGTTTTGGATACAGAACTTGTTGCACAAACACATACACAAATTCCTATCAATTTGGGTCATCCTTTTCTTGCAACTTCAAATGCTTTGATCAATTGTAGAAATGGTATTTTGAAGTTATCATTTGGAAATATGACTTTGGAATTAAATGTGTTTAATGTTTGTATGCAACCTGCAGAAGATGTCGAAGTACATGAAGTGGATTCAATTGAGGAACTTGTTCATGAATACTTTACTACTACTAACTCTTCAGATTCTTTGGAGACTTGTTTTGAAAGTGAAAGTATTTATAAAAAGGAACACACTAATACTATCTATAAATTTTTGCAGGTACAAGAAAAATATTTTTGGAAGCCAAGGTTCGAAGAACTTTCATTATCAACAGTAAAATCTATTCCATCAAGTATTAAAGCTCCCGTGGTTGAATTGAAACCTTTGCCAGTTAATTTAAAATACTTTTTTTTGGGTGAGAATGAGACTTTTTCAGTAATAATTTCTTCCAAACTCGATGCATCTCAAGAAGGTAAGTTGATCGAAACTCTAAAAATGCATAAGAATGCTTTAGGATGGACCATTGCTGATATTAAAGGTATTAATCCTTTCATTTGCACACATAACATCTATCTAGAGGAAAATGCTAAACCTTCTAGAGAAATGCAATGAAGGCTAAATCCTAATATGAAAGAAGTAGTGAGAAATGAAGTCATTAAACTCTTAGATAATGGAATCATTTATTCTATTTTTGATAGCAAATGGGTAAGTCCTACTCATGTTGTACCTAAGAAATCTGGAGTTACTGTAGTTAAGAATGAGAATGATGAATTAATTCCAACTAGGACTGTTACTGGTTGGCGAATGTGCATTGACTATAGAAAACTCAACTCAGTTACTAGAAAAGATCATTTTCCATTACCTTTCATGGATCAAATTTTAGAAAGAGTTGCGGGACACAAATTTTATTGCTTTTTAGATGGATATTCTGGATATAATCAAATTGCAATTGCACTTGAAGATTAAGAGAAAACAACTTTTACATGTCCTTTTAGTACTTTTGCATATCGAATGATGCCTTTTGGATTATGTAATATACTAGCTACATTCCAACGATGCATGCTTAGTATTTTTAGTGACATGGTTGAATGTTTTCTTGAAGTCTTCATGGATGATTTTTCTGTTTTTGGTAATTCATTTGATGATTGTTTATCTAATTTAGAAAAAGTTTTGATCAGGTGTAAAGAAAAGAATCTTGTGCTCAATTGGGAGAAATGTCAGTTCATGGTAACAACTAGTATTGTTCTTGGACACATTATATCATCAGAAGGTATTGAGGTTGACAAATCTAAAATTGAGTTAATTGCCAATTTGCCAACACCAAAGACTGTGAAGGAGATTAGATCATTTTTAGGACATGCTGGTTTTTATAGAAGATTTATCAAAGATTTAGTATAATATCTAAACCTTTGTGTAATCTTCTAACAAAAGACACTATTTTTGAATGGGCTGAAAACTGTGAAAATACTTTTGTTAAGCTTAAAAGCATGTTTACGTCTGCTCCAATCATGCAGCCTCCAGATTGGACTTTACCTTTTGAAATAATGTGTGATGCTAGTGATTATGCTGTTGGAGCTGTCTTGGGACAAAGAAAAGATAAAAAACCATATGTTATTTACTATGCAAGTAAAACTTTAAATGGTGCTCAATTGAATTATACAACAACTGAAAAAAAATTACTTGCTGTAGTTTTTGCATTGGATAAATTTCGATCTTATTTTGTTGGCTCACCAATTGTTGTTTTCAGTGATCATGCAACTTTGAAATATCTTTTGTCAAAAAAAAATGTTAAACCAAAACTGATTAGGTGGATTCTCTTACTCCAGGAATTTAATGTTACTATTCGAGATAAAAAGGGAGTAGAGAATGTAGTGGTTGATCATTTTGTCGAGACTTGTTTGTGATGACTCGTTTCAAATCACACCTATTAATGACACTTTCCCTGATGAACAACTATTTAATATTTCTATTTTACCTTGGTTTGCTGACATTGTTAATTTTCTTGTGATAGGAAAGATGCCATCGCATTGGAACTCTCAAAACAAAAAGAAGTTTTTGACTGAGGTAAAAAAAAATTATTGGGATGATCTATACCTATTTAAATATTGTCAGAATCAAATCTTTCGAAGATGTGTGCCTGACAATGAGACAGGTAATATTGTCAAATTTTGTCATTTAAAAGCATGTGGTGGTCATTTTTCTGTAAAGAAAACTACTGTAAAAATCTTGCAATGTGGATTTTATTGGCCAACTCTTTTCAAAGATACTTACACTTTCTGCAAAAGTTGTGAAAATTGTCAAAAGTTAGGGTCCCTTTCAAAGAAAAATATGATGCCCCTACACCCTATCCTAGTGATTGAAATCTTTGACTGTGATTTTATGGGGCCATTTCCATTATCATTTGGTTTTCTTTAAATATTAGTTGCCATAGATTATGTTTCAAAATAGATCGAGACAATTCCTTGTCAAAACAATGATCACAAAATAGTGATAAAATTTTTGAAAGAAAATATTTTAAATCGATTTGGAATTCCTAGATCTATTATCAGTGATGGGGAAAAATATTTTTGTAACAAAGTTTTCGGAACTTTAATGAAGAAATATGGAATCATACATAAAGTTGCAACCCCTTATCACCCTCAGACAAATGGACAAGTTGAACTTGCAAATAGGGAGATAAAATAAATTTTGGAGAAAACAGTTAACCCAAACCGTAAATATTGGTCTTTTAGACTTACCAATACACTTTGGGCTTATAGAACTACTTTCAAAACATCATTAGGCATGTCTCCTTCTAGGATAGTTTATGAAAAACCTTGTCATTCTTATTGGGCAATCAAAATATTTAACTTCAACCTTGATGAAGCTTCAAAATTGCGCAAATTGCAAATCAATGAACTTCAAGAACTGAGAAATGATGCATATGAGAATTCTAAAATTTATAAAGCAAGAATAAAAGGTTTTCATGATAATAAAATTTTAAGAAAAATATTTGAGATTGGTCAAAAGGTTTTGCTTTATAATTCTCGATTGCATTTGTTTCCTGGAAAATTGAGATCAAGGTGGAGTGGTCCTTTTGTTGTAAAAAAAGTATATTCTTATGGGGCAATTGACATTGAGAATCCTAGAAATGGTAACATATTTAAAGTAAATGGACAAAGAGTTAAACCATTTCTAGAAAATTAATTTTCACTAGAGGAAATTCTTTTTCTTTCTAACCCTTGTTATGATTAGTGTTGTATATACTCATTTTTCTCTGACATTATTTTTTTTTTCTTCTTCTTCTTTTATTTTTTTTCCCGGTTAAATGGCGGATAACGATACTCCGTGGCTATAAAAGTCGGACTTGTCAGTTTCCCAAACAATTGAAATCTTTGTACAAATTTTCTTTGCTTTTCTCATTCTCTTTTCTTGTTCTTTTCAAAATGGGTGATATTTTTCTAACTCTCAAGAAGCGATTTCCTTTTCTTCCTAAAAATGCAATTTTGAAAATTTATAAAATCAAGATTGAAAGATTGAGGATGCTTATGCACAAGGGCATCCCGGAGGACATATGATGGATAATTGAAGCAAAGGTAAGGGCAGGTAAGTTTTCACATGAGTTTCCAGATTTGCTTACTAGATACATGTCTGGTTTTGGTAAAAGCACATATTCAAAAAAACGAAGGGCGAAAAAAATGAAAGTTTGTCATATTTGTGCTAGATGGACTTGCAACACAAAGTGTCGTTCTTTAGGAATGGTCTCTAAAAATCGAGAAGATAAACTTAAATTCATTATGGATGGACTGAGTAAGGAGTCTTTAAATCACATTATATTGACTCTTCATACGCATTCATGTGGATTGGTACAACGTGCAATTCTTGATTTATGGGATCGTTTTCAAAATGAATATGAGCTTTATAGTCTTGGGAATCTGACATTAAAAGACCCTGTTTGCCAGTTTATAAGAAAATTGGATGGGAAGCATATCCTCAACCCATAGAGGGCATTTAAGCCGTTACTGGATGTAAAACCAGAGGAAGATGTGAGCCACAGTCACAACTACATGTACATACACGTGTTAGTAGGTAATTTTTAAATTTCGTATGTGTCCTTATTTTCAACCTTTTTGACAAAAGAAAAAGACATGCAATAAATGAATTCCCTGTTCACACCTCAATAACTATCACCATACTCACTCTATTTTTGGACAACTTATTTTCAAAAAAGAAAAAAAATGAAAGTTTCTTCAACTCACAAATTTAATTCCATTTGTATTTTTTGTGAATCCAATCTAGGAAAAAATGGTGAGTTTATAGGGGCAGCTAATAACCTTGGTAGAACTTTAGCATAAAGAAAAATTCATTTTGGGGGAGGCAGTTTGGGGTTAATGGGGAGTGTTGCTATTTTTGCTTATATAGGAGGTGTCAAAGTTCTGGGAGTTATCCCAAAATTTTTAACAGTACAGAATATCACAGGTATGACCATTGGAGATGAGCTAAAAGTGTCACATATTCAGGACAAAATGCCTAACATGTTAAACAATGCGGATGCATTCATCATTCTACCTGGCGGTTTTGGTACACTGGATGAATTATTCTAAATTGTCTCTTGGGCACAACTCAACATTCACCAAAAATCTATAGGTATTCTTAATGTTAATGGTTTTTATGATGGTTTGCTATCTTTTGTAGATCATGCTGCGAAAAAAGGGTTTATTTCAACTTCTGCGAGAAGAATCATCATTTCTGCTCCGACACCTGACCAGCTAATTGGTCAACTTCTAGCATATGTGCCAAAATCTGATCCAGCCTTGGCCAATGTGGATTGGTCCAACAGGAACAATGGTCAAAAATACAAATTGAATTTGACTCTCAGTCTGTGATACTTATTGTTAATGATTTTATCTAATAGTATGTGTTTTTTTTGTTTCAGCTTTATTAGCCGCATTTCAGGTGATATCTTTCAAACTCTACTTTCCTATCTATTTTTGACATTGGGGACAAAGTATCGATTAGATTGGGGGGAGGGATAATTGATATCATGACTTGTATATTCAATGTGTATTTTTCTAGTATTAAAAAATAAAAAATAAAAAATAAAAAATAAAAAAATAATAAAAAAAATAAAAAAAATAAATATAAATCAAGCGTGTTTTTTTGAGGGGTCCGTTGAAAGCATGAAAAAAAGGTGGCTGAGTAAAGGGTAATTGTAACACTCTTGAGACGCATCCCTATTTTTTGGCATAACATGGCAGGTTTGTAAAATTTTTAACAAATATTTGTGAATTATCAATTTTTTTTTTGAGTCGTATAGGTTCTTCCAACTTCAATGATTAAAATTAAGCATGAATAATATGGTTTGATTGATGATGGGTGTTGTTTTGGACTTTGATGTTGTTATTTGGTTAATATATTTTTGCGATAATTATACTCAATTTTTTTTACATAAATAGTTATGTTATTTAGTGTGAAGACAATCATGTCAAAATAGATAGTTCTTATGCCCTTGCTCTAATCATCACTTGAATCTTCAACATGTAGGGGTTGAGTATTAGAACTTTTACTTTTGGTCTGTCGAGACGAACGACTGATAGTGCACCACTAGAAAAATGATTAAGGTATTAGGCTTTCTAGCACCATTGCCAAATCAGCTTGTTCCCTATATGATGTTTCAAGAAAACATCCCCTAGTAAATCACTTTGAGTTTTACAATAAATAAATATTTTTTTTGTAACCATATCTTTTTACCTAGCCTAAATACACTATTATCCAACCCTTGTTCTAAAAATGATTGGAGTTTAAGAGACATTCAATTGACAGCTTGAACTTACAAAAGAAATTCAGGTTGGGATAGAAGATAAGTGTGGGGGAGTTTCTTTAAAAAAAAAAAAAGTGGCAAAGTGCTACAAGTTGCAATATAAAATGAGATGTTGCAAGATGAATAAGAAGGGTCCAATTCAATAACAATAGACTCCAGTGTGAAATTTGTGGAGTTGGAGAATTCTTCATCGATAAATTTTATGTCTCTAATTCCATGAAGTTTTTTTAACCTTTGTTGCATCCTATCCTTTTATTTCTTAGCTACATCACCACCCTTTGGCCCCATTACAACCTTTGTTGAAGACCTTTTGATTTCGTGTGGTGCCTTCAGTATAGTGGAGATTTGCACCAAAGGAAGAGCCTATGATGTTTAACTTTTCTGTTAGAGATTGGGTGATGGTTTTTGCAAGGTTTTATGAGAATTCACTTATTTGAAGCATGCATAGTTTCATCACTATTGACATTAACTCTCCACACATACACTTGAGTATGCTTATTGTGGAAATGTATTGATTTTTGAATGACTAAGAGTTAAACTCAACACTTGTTTGATTTTATTTCCATATTACTTTGTTGCTTCATGAGAATAAAAGTTTGAAGATAGTTATTATAGGTGTTTGTAGGTATCACTGCTGGAAACCTTTACGAGACTACAACTCATCCTCTATGGGCCACCTAGCGGTTTAAAGGCTTGTTGCATATGCTAAATGCAATCGTGATTTCCTACGAAAGTGGATTAGTTTATGTTTGTTTTAAGCTTGCTCGAGGACAAGCAAGGGTTAAGTGTGGGGGAATTTGATAAGTGCATATTTTAACATATTTTTGTATCAAATGCTTTATACTTTTCTTGCTTTATTCTTGTTAATATTATTATTTTATTAATGTTTTGTGTTAGGGAATAAATGGAAGCATGTTTCCAGACTTGTACAGTTTTTGTAATTTGAGCATAACTTCATGATCAAAAGCTCTATGGACCTGAAGCTTATTTCATTTGAAAGCCAAGAGATAGAGGTACAACTTTTATGTTGGAGGCTCAGCCTAATTCAGTATTGATGATAGCAGGAAATTCGTCCAAGTAGTTGCACAAAATGGATCACCAAAATTCAGATCAGAGTTCAGCCCAGTATTGACTTATTTTACCAATTCGGTTATATATCTTGAGCCCAAATTTATTTTGGATTGAAATTCGGATATGTTATACCCAAGAGGTAAATAAATAAGTTTTCTACAGACAAGATGGTGTGAAAATGTGTCGAAATGGTAAAACCATAGGCTGCAAGTTGCTGCTAATGTTAAAAGGTGGCTCTTGGACATCACTCGGCAATTTGACCATATCTCCTTCATCAACCTCCAAATTTGACAAAAGATATATGAAAATATATCAGCGCTGAAAGATCTACAATTTTGATTGTTCACATATCTTCAAAATCTGGCTGTATCGGACTGAAAAATGTAATTCATTCAGTGGATGAGAAATTTGTGTAACAACTTACCAACTCTTGGCAACTAGCATACCACTTGATTAACCCCTCCATTATTTGTTTGGCCTCTAGCTTACTCCAAGTACTATAAATAGGCCATGTATTAAGCTTGTAAGAGGAGGGGGTAGAGGGTTTCTTTAGGCTAAGTTATCTAGTTTGTATGTTTTCTAGTATTGTAAGTTTTCTAGTAGTAATAGAAATGCATTATCTAGTTTCTCTTATATTTTTAGTCTTTGTTACTTTTATTATGTCTTTCTAAATTTCATTTTACTGAGAAAAAAGGGTGAATCTCTTGATGGAGGAAGAGAAATGGTTATAAGGGTAGAAATTGTTTAAGTATGTTGTATTATTATTTTTATTTTTGATCTAAACCCTACTTGTTTTGTGGTGATTCTTGATTTATGTATCTCCAATGGTACAACAAATACTTGGGTTCATTTAGCTTGTTGTACGGTTTTATCCCACCGACTGCTAATGTGAAACCTTGATTTGTTGTTGACGAAGGTGTACATAAATGCTTGATCCCATAAATAAGTGTTGGCGTTAAGAGATAATTTGCAATAGTAAGACAATATCATGATTACCTTATTGCATGAGTTACTTGATAATATCTTCCCATTGGAACCTTCATTATGTATGGATTCCAATTGTGGCAATTAATAGAGGTAAAAAGAATAAATAACCATTTCTCTACCCAAAACTCAAGAGTGGATCCCTAATCCTCAGTACTTTTATTACTTCGGTTTTTCTTTAGTTACATTATACATTAATTATTCATATATTTTGATTCACATAAACTCCATCTTTTTAGAAATATAAACTTGAATTCTTCAAACAACTTCTCTGTGGATCGACCTCGGACTCATGAGAAATTTATTACTTACTACAACTTGTACTTGGGTTTGCAACCTTAAAGTTGTAGCAGTGAGAAGAAACTTTTAGGCCCAGATATGATTCGAGAGATGACAGAAGCCGTGTTACAGATTTGACAAAGAATGCAAACTGCCCAAAATCAACAGAAAAGTTATGCAGATCGACGAAGAAGGGCGTTGGAGTTTGCGATAGGAGATCAGGTGTTTTTGAAAGTAGCACCAATGAAGAACATCATGCGGTTTGGGAAGAAAGGTGATTGAAAGAATTGGTGATGTTTCTTACAGACTGGATCTGCTAACATCTATGTCCCAAATACACAATGTATTTCATGTGTCTATTCTGAGGAAATATATTGCTGATCCCTCTCACATTCTGAAGAATGAACTAGTGGAATTAAAGGCAGATTTGAGCTACGAAGAAAAGTCTGTACAGATTTTGTTATGAGAAGTGAAGCAATTAAGAAATAAATAGATTCCATTGGTTAAAGTGTTATGGAGAAACCAATTGGTAGAAGAGGCCACTTGAGAAAGGGAGGACGAAATGAGAACAAAGTATCTTGAACTTTTTCGGCAAGTGAAATTTTGGGGATGAAATTTTTATAAGGAGGGGAGGATGTGATACCCAAGCTTCTTACTACTCACATGGCCAAATATGATACATGCATTACATGTTAATTGCGTGCTATTTGCATTGATATGACGTCATATAATTCATTTTATTTTATATGGCATTTTTAATCATTAAACTTAATTTTGAAGCTCTCGCACGGTATTGATTATCGAATCCCCTAACCTAAGTGGTTGATTTTGTATTGATATAAGAAGAAATTCAGGTATCAATATAGTGAATAGTGCTAGGTTACACGTGGTAACCTTAGGAGTTCGAAAGGTGTCACCGAAAGTTTATAGAAAGTAAGTCGGTTCGATCATGAATTTTAATATTATATGTATATTTAAGTCATACACTTGGGACAACTAGAAATACAATACTATAATTTAAATGTTATATAACTAGGTTCATAGGCTTGTAACACTATCGTGCACAAACTTATCAATCGGGCAAGAACCAATAATTTTTTGGGTGAAGAACCTAATGAACGGATATAGGAATTAGCTATGGGAATGAATGGTGATGAAGATAGGTTGCAACCAAATAGGAATATATGAGACACACAAGATTAGGGCTGCAAGATAAGGGAAAAAATCAGATTATACCATTACATGTCACCTCAAGCTTATGCCACCTCATGTTTAGACTTATCAAGCTAGCACCTCAACCTATTCTTCACTCTTAAGCTAACAGACACAACTTGAACCTTCTTCTGAACCATTTCAGCTTCTAAATACATGGAAAAAGATCTCTAAATAGGTCCTAAGTGATTCCAACCGAAAAAGGAGGCAAAACAGGCAAAGGAAGGAGAAATAACCAAGTTCAAGTAGAAAATTGTGCAAGGTGAGCTTAACCTACGGGTTTGGCATGACTTTCAGATTTATTTTGAGGTTTATTGGCTTATTAATCTTTGAATAGTATTTATAAATGTGTTATGATGTTATTAGATAGGCTTTGATGCATAAATAAAGGGTTTGTGGTTGGAAATATTTGATAGAAAACACTTGTGCTAGAAACTGTCACCTTGCTGTATTCTTGTGTTCTAGACTTCAAAAGTGTATGGTATGTTGAATAAAACCTATAATTATCATCATATAAATGTTTATATATGAGTTAAGAGTATTGGAATGAATTTTTATATGTTAGAAATTGAAATAGAGAATGATATTGGAGAAACACTCAAACTGCCAAAGTAGCAAAATCTATTTTGGTGTACTGTGAAGGAGACTGAATTAGGGGATCTAAATCCATTAGTTTTGGAAAGAATATAACCTATTTGTCTCGGTGTATATGTTATATAAGTGTGGTAAAAATTTGGAGAGATTGAATATACGTAAGGGTGCCAAAACCATTAATGTTATGAAGTGTGCAAAACTGTCATGGTAGGAAAATAATCTGTTTCAGTATGTTGTGAAGAGAGCTGAACTTGGGAAGATATATCCATGAGTTTTAGAAATTATATAATATGGTTACATTTATATACATGTTATCTAAGTGTGGTAAAAATTTGGGAGTGATTGGATATGTTTAGGGATGTCAAAATTATCATACAACTAAATTGGACAGCAAGTAATATGAAAATATGAATCTGTCTCATTTGATAACTTAGCATATTTCAACCTAGACATGTTGCTATTGAGTGTTAACAATTAGGTACATGATATTAGAGTTATAATACTTCAATTATATGATGTTTACATGTATCTAAGATGAGAAATTAAGCTATTGGAGGGACTAGATTGGGTTCTAGTTTGCAAAACCTAGATAGCTTGGTGTTTAAGGTCTTAGTATGATATTTTATGCTTTCAACTTGCCAAATTGGGAATGGTGCTTGATGTTGGTAATATTACAGGCTATTTTACATCCAAGATTGGAGGGGAACAATAAACAAATTTAGACTAAACCACCAACCAAGTGAAAGGTAAGTAAAGATTTATTTGCAACTATAATACATAGACATAGTAATTGTGTGATTTATATGTAATACCATAGATCATATGTGCTTTAGCAAAGCAGATGACACATTACTATCATTCATGTCCATTGAGAATACATACATAGGAATTGGCACGTGCATGCATCATATACGAGCATTATGATAAATCTTGCATTGCATGACATGATTCTAAGAAAGGAAAATATTTTGCTGACCACTACTGGTGCACCGAAGCATACATGGATTTGCATAGTTTTATGCATGGATTTGCATGCGTATGAGTATGCACGGATTTGCATGCTTATATGATTATTGATCATTGGATTATGGCGGTGTATAGAGTTCTTTTCCGGTGCATAGGATAGTAGCATTGGTCAGGGGCCCAAAAAAGAAATGATTTTGAGAGAAAAAATTTGATGCATAAAATTGCATTGTGTGTATAGCATTTTGAGATACATGACTTGATATTGTGGATTATTCTTTGACATGCATAATCTTTACTTACTGAGCATTAGCTCATATAGTTTATGCATTGTAGGTGAATACAACGACACTTGAGGCATCTTTTACTGGTTGGGCAGCGGTTGGAGCTCCTGCAGATGTCTGAGAGAGTGTGTACATGGATGATGACCTGTTGGGCTATTTTGTTGGCTTGTTATATTTTGAATCTGTTGTATTATATTTTTAGACTGGTACTATAGTTCGCTTTTAAAACTTTACTGTAAATAAGTATGTAAATATTGGGTTGTTGTGGGTGTTGTGCTTTTATATAAATACTGATCCTGCTATATACATGATATGTGTAAGAAAGTATTTTAAACAGGGTTGTGCATATAAGAAGTGATTTATCTTTTCTTAAAGTACTACAAAAAAAAAATATTCCATGCATGCACAGGTTCTATCATGTCAAATTTATTAGATATCTAGTTGTCGAGTAGTGGGTGTTACAAATACTCAACTCACTGTTGTATTAAAACTTGACACCGTACACTTGTGGTTTGCAAAATAATTCTACAAATAAGTTTTTGGCGCCGTTACTTGGGGTTATTTTATCATAATTGCATTAATATTGTTATGACTTAGTCTTGATTTTAGTTTAGATTGTTTTTACTTTCTTCCCATATTTTGATGTTGTTTTGTCTTGCATTGGATTATACGTATTTTTATGCGTAAGGTTAGGAGTTTTGACTTGCGTTATTTTGATGGAAACCAAAGGTAATGAGTAGGTAAACTTTGTTAATAATCGTAATTTCAATTTTAGGGGAAATCAATTACCTACTCACTACCATCCGGGGTTTAGAAACCATGAGAATTTTTCTATACCAACAATCGAAATGTGCTTCAACACCCACCGTGTTACAATAATCCACCATATCCCAACCCTCAAGTAGGTAAGAAAAATGCATCTTTGGAAGATTTGATCAGCACTTTCATTGGCGAGACAAAAGCCCGATTGAATAAGGATGAAGTAAAGATAAACAACATTGAGACGCAATTGGGGCAGCTAGCTTCAAGTTTAGGAGATTAAATGAAATCAATCGAGACTTAAATTGGACAACTTGCTACTGAATTTAATGCTCAGAAACATAAAGGAAACTTTCCATGTGATACAAAAATCAATCCAATGGAGCATTGCAAAGCCATGCAACTTCGAAGTAGAATTAAAATTAAGGGGCTAGAAATGAAAAGTTCTAACATTGATGAGCCAATGGCTAGCACTTCTAGTCAAAGTCATATGGAGGAGCAACAAAAGAAAAAAAAGGTAATCAAATGAACAAATAGGGGCTCAGAAGCTAAAATCTACTCCTAACCTTAAAACTTCTAAATTTAATATTCTCATTCCCTTTTCACAAAGATTTCAAAAGAAAATGATTGATTCACAATTTGAAAAATTTCTAGAATTTTTCAAGAAAAATCATATTAATATTCCTTTTGGAGATACTCTTGAGCAAATGTCCTACTATGCCAAGTTCATGAAAGATATGATGTCAAGAAAAAGATGATTGGTGGAGTTTGAAATCGTGAATCTCACAGAAGAGTGTACTACTATTTTACAAAAAAAACTTCCTCAAAAATTGAAGGATCCAGAGAGTTTTACTATTCCTTATACCATAGTAGGATCTTTCTTTGATAAATCATTATGTGATCTTGGAGCAAGTATTAATTTGATGCCACTTTCTGTTTTTAGGAAATTAGGAATTGGAGAAGTCAAGCCATCCACTATCACTTATAATTGGCAGATAGGTCTCTCACCTATCTAAGAGGAGTTGTTGAAGATGTAATGGTAAAAATGAATAAATTCATATTTCCTGCAGATTTTGTGGTGTTATATCTGGAGGAAGACCAAGAAATTCTCTAATTCTTGATCGACCATTCCTTGCTAGCGGGTGTGCTTTAATTGATGTACAATACGGTGAATTAAATTTAAGAGTTAATGAGGATGAAGTGATGTTTAACATTAATCGTGCATTGAAGTTTCAAGAGGAACCACATACTTGTAATATGATTGAAATGTTAAAAACTTGCTTGCATGATCATTTTTTCAAACAAATTCGTACTGGACCTTTAGAGCAATGCATTGTTCTTTACATAATGAAAGGTAATCACCATGATATTGATAATGAGGATTTAATATATTATTTGCTCTTTCTTGAATCAGGAGAGGTGGAGTTGAAGAAGGATAAATGTAAGGAAGCAATATGAGATACTACAATCAAGGAACAAACAATATCACTGGAGTTGAAAGCATTTCCTGAGCATTTGTGGTATGAATTTCTAGGTGCTAACAACACTTAGTCCTTCAATTGTCATGCATAAAATCATAATTGAAGAATCTTACAAACCATCTATTGAACATCAACATAGACTAAATCCTGCAATAAAAGAGGTTGTAAGAAATAAAATCTTGAAATGGTTGAATGCTGAGATTATTTATGCAATTTCTGATAGTTTTTGGGTGAGTCCGATTCAAGTACTTCCAGAAAAGGGTGGCACGACCATAATTTAAAATGATAACAATGACTAATACTAACAAGAACGGTTATAGGTTGGCGAGTATGTATTGATTATAAAAAACTCAACAAAGCTACTCATAAAGACCACTTTCCCCTCCCATTTTTTGATTGAATGACAATGCTTTAGAATTTCATTTGTTTCCTCCATTGAAATGCATCTTCGAATCACAGAATCTGAACACCTTTTGAAGAGCAAGGGATCATCCCATATATATGATTTCACATCATGTAATTTTTTTTTCTTTTGATGATATGTGAGACCTGGGGCAATAATCCACCAGCAAGATAATTCACAAAATCTGCATACTAAGGTAAATTATCTTTGATTACAAAAATAAACTCATCTATGAAATTTTTTAATTGGCCCTTCAAAGTTCTTATTTTTCTACTCCAACCTCGATAAATGATCTGCCACCACATGTTCACTTCTTTTCTTATCTTTGATTTCAAGATTGAATTCTTGAAAAAGGAATATCACCAAATTAGCCTTGGTTTTGCATCCCTTTTAGCAAAGAGGTACCTAATAGCAGCAGGATCGGTATATACTATCACCTTGGTACCTACAAGATAAGCACGAAATTTATCAAATACAAAAACAACAGCTAATAATTCTTTTTCAGTGGTAGTGTAATTTTGTTGGGCATCATCAAGTGTTCGACTTGTATAGTAAATAGCCCTGAAAATTTTATCTCTTCTTTATCTTAACATCTCTCCAACCGCATAATCACTAGCATCACATATAAGCTCAAATGGTTAGGTTCAATTTGGTACCACCATAATAGGAGCTGAAATGAGAGCCTTCTTGATGTAATTAAAGGCCTGTAGATAATCATCATTAAAATCAAATACCTTATCTTTTTCCCAAAGGTTGAACAAAGGTTTTACAATTTTTGAAAATCTTTAATGAATCTTTTATAAAACCTAGCATGTCCAAAAAAACTACGAATTGCTTTCACATTAAGTGGTGGTGGAAGTTTTTCAATAGCAATATTTTTTGCTCGGTCTACTTAAGTTTTTCGGAGGACACTCGATGACCTAAAACAATACCTTCTTTTACCATAAAATAACACTTTTCCATTTAAAATAAGGTTAGTCTCCTCATATCTCTACTAAACAAGAGAAATATTATGTACACATATATCAAATGAGGAGCCAAAAACTGAAAAATCATCCATAAAATTTTTCGTTATGTTCTCCACCATATCATGAAAAATTACCATCATGTATCTTTGAAATATGGCTGGGGCATTGCATAATCCAAATGGAATTTTTCGAAAAGCAAAAATACCATAAGGGCATGTGAATGTTGTTTTTTCTTTATCTTCAGGTGTTATGATAATTTGATTATACCCCAAATAACCATCCATAAAACAATAATATTGATACCCTGTAAGTCGGTCTAACATTGTAGTTTAGCCATCAGGCCATAATATCTTATGAACTTTCTACAGTATCTATGAGCCCTAAAAAACCTCTTAAAGCTTTGACTGATTTGGCTGAGGCCATTCCACCATACTTTTTATCTTGTTAGGGTCAACCTCCACCCTTTTGTCACTAATGATATACCCTAAGTAGTCAATCTAATTTTGTCCAGAAGCACATTTGGAGACCTTAGCAAATAATTGATTTTCTAACAAGAGGTCAAAGACAACTAAGTGCTTCTAATGTCCTGTTATGGCAGGACTATAGATGAGGATGTCCTTAAAGAAGACAAGGACAAATCTTCTTAGGTGGTGTCTAAGGATGTGGTCCATTAAAGACTAAAATATTGTTGGAGTATTGGTTAGCCAAAGGGCATGACCTTGAACTTATAAGAACCTGACACAGTCACAAAAGTATATTTTGTTAGGTCAAGAATATGCAATCCAATTGGGTGGTAACCAACCCTTAAATCTATCTTAGAGAACACCTTAGCCTGTCC
>JAGSPU010001052.1:0-43267 GCA_019321725.1 Paulownia fortunei | reverse complement strand
ATGTTGCATTGCATGTGATTTATATTTTGAATACCATAAATAATAGATTGAGTGTAGAACGCATTAGGATTGTTGCGCATGTTAACAAAACATATAAAATTATCCAAAAGTGTACTTCGATCAATCAAATATCATGATTCTTGTAAGAAATTTACTGCAATCTCGCAATAAGTAACTAAATATTTAGAGTCCGACCTTAAAGTACACGGTATATTCAGCTAATGATATTCAATTTTTTTTTTTTAAAAGAAGGTTTTTCCACGATATTTGAATGAGAAATACAATCACAATTCAAATAGCCAGAGGCACCTAAATGTGCATGGAAAGCTAGTGATAGGATTGATAGGTCATTTTCTTTGACAAAGCAACTAGAAATGGCAAAGGTAATACTAAAATTGCAAAACTTTACCCATATATATGAAGCAAAGATGTTGGCCACTGCATTCAAAATACAACCACCCCAGTTCCATTCCTCGTGTCTTAAGGCATTGGCAAGAATGCCTCTTTTTCCCCACTCTAATATACCCTCCTCTGTCCAAAGTCATTCCTTTTTTGTTTTATTAAACTTCTATTTTTCGTATGGAAATTTTTTTTCTTCTCAAAAGTATCCTTTCATTAAAGTAACAATATGACACTACTAACTTTTTGCTAAACTTGTAAGAGAAACAAGGGATATACATTTTTTTCACTTTTAAATTTGGTCCAAGCTAAAGGATAGTAATAATATTAGAATTAACAGAGTTTGTTACACTCAATTCATTTAAGAATTTCACTTAAACCAACAGCTCTATATATTGTCATACTTCTTCTTTGACACCAATTTTTTTCCCTAGAACTACTAATATTGTTGAGCAAGTGGAGATAATTCCTCAAAAAAGGGGAAATTCACAATTGAGAAAAATGCATATCCCAAAATAAAGTATTGCATGTTGACTATTAATTAAAAAAACCAGAATACAAAACTACAAAAGAGAACAAGAGAATTCACCTCAACTGTAGACCACTCTACTAATATACAAAAATTATAACTTTAGATAATAGTAAAATTACCATACTTAGAATACGCTAGTTAAAGGACCTCCTCAAAATTAACTAAGAAGAGAAACCTTTTTTTTTGTTAACTTCCTCAACTAGGAGGGGCATGGCCTATTTGTATAGGCCAAAAAACCATGCATTTCTTTACTTTTTCATGTGGACAAACAAACCAACAAGTCTCCACCTTGGCTTTTTGTCAGTACCACTCCAATGCACTTTAAAGTGTCAATTCAAATGTACAGAATATTAATAAAGTATAAACAATGTTTAAATTTGACTACTATCACCATCTTGGTCTTCATATCTGCGGGATTCTTTTCTCCAGAAATCTCCTATACAAAGTGATAGTGGAGGTCGATATGTTTTGTTCTTGCATGAAGCACTTGGTTCGTTGCTAAATAAATGGCACATTTACAATCACAATGCTCTAAAATGTGCCTCTAACCAACTCTCAAGTCCTCAAGCAAACTTTAAAGTTAAATAGCTTCCTTGATAGCTTCTGTAACTGCCATGTACTCTACCTCTGTTTTAGACAAAGCAACCATTGATTGTAAGGTAGATTTCCAACTGATTGGGGCTCTTAGTTAGAGTGAAAAAATGGCCAGTTGTAGACCTTCCCTTATACAAATAACCTACATAATTAGAATCACAGTATCCGATTACATGCTAAACAATATTTTTTAGCTTAAATATTAAACCAACATCTATGGTGTTAAGAATATATCATAGAATTCTATTTCATAGCTTGCCAATGTCCCTTATCGAGATCATGCATATATGTTATGAAATGTCAGATAAATATCTACAAATGAATCACTCTTATGTTATCCTCCATTGTTTGTTGAGAGAACTTTGGTCTTTCTTCTAATTTAGTTCTTAACTTTAGTTTTCCATTTAAGGAAAACTTTAAGCACTTCGTCCTTTATCTTTATAGTGTACATCCAAACTCATCTCGAAAAATCATCAGTGAAAATACTAAAGTAGTGTCTTTCTCCCACAAATGGCATTTTAGAAGGTCTCTATACATATGAGTGAACATAGTCCAAAATGCCTTTTATATTATGGATAGCGGTGTCGAATTTGAGACATTTCTGCTTTCTCTAAACACAACACTCACAAAAGTTAAGTTTGTAAGCCTTTGTAGCTATCAACAATCCTTGTTTGCCAGAGTTTGCAAGAATTTTTCACCAGCATGTCCTAAGAACATATGCCATATCCTAGTTGTTTCAAACTGATTGTCATTATTAGAAGTCACTATAATGCTACTATTCCAATATATGTATTACCTTGGTAGTAATATAAATTATTTCTTCTGATGCCATTCATCACCATAAGTGCGCCAAAAGTAGCTTTCAGAATTCAATCTCGCATCATCACAAATAAGCCTTTAGCCTCCAAGGCACCCAAAGAAATGTCATTTTTCTTTAAATTTGGTACGTACCTAACATCCGTCAAAACTCTAGTTAACCTATCATGATTTTTCAATTGAATTGAACCTACACGAGTTGTCTTACAGGCATTATCTTTACCCATGTAGACAACTCCTTCATTTATCTCCTCAAAATTAAAGAACCACTTCCAAACATGTGACATATAGAATGCTCAACCTGAATCTATTATCCATTCATTTGAGTGGAATATTGGAGGTGATGCCACTAGTAAGTATTTTGAATCTTCACTTTCCCCTTTAGCTACAGATGCATTTGAGCAATTTTTCCCTTTTTTTTCAACTTGGGACAGTCTTTTTTCAAGTATCTTTTCTCATAGAATAAAATGCACTCATCTTTAGCAGGTCTGAATTTTGGACGAGATCTCCATCTTTTTCCATTCTTCCAGCTTTGCAATCATCCTCCTACTACCACTACTTCTTATTTTGTTGATATTAATGCTCTCTTGTTTATTCTTTTTTCTTAATTCATAACTATACAAAGCAATATAAACTATAGCAAGAGACATATCATTCTTCTTATGAACTAAAGTAGTTTCTAAATGTTCAAACTCACCAGGAAGGTATGATATGAAAGCTAAGTCTTCATATCCAAAAGTAACATCCAAATTAGCAAAATTTGCTACTAACTAATTAAAAGCAGTAACATGGTCATTCAAGGATGTACATGGGTGGTACTCAAAGTGGAATAATATTTTTTTCATAAAAAGTTTATTCTAGTCACTCTTCTTCATAAATTTGTCTCCATTGCCTTCCACAAATTATGCACAGAAGGCTCATTCTTGAATGCATACTTCTTCTCTGTTGACCGACATGATTAAATTGTACCATACATAAAGTGATTTATGGTCTTCCACTTCTTCTCATTAAGATTATCTAGTTTGTTTCCTTCAATGGCGATGTCAAGAACTTGCAGGAATAGACAATCTAACACATCACATTGCCACATGCCAAAATGACCTGTACCATCAAATACCCTTGTTGTAAATCCTGCATTTGGTATTACCGTCCTTGCCAATATGGACGAGGAGATTGATGCCATTCTTAGTAATAATCGAGCTTCCACTGCCATTTCCAACCCAAGTATATCATTTAATACTACGTCAATGATACAATTGAGCCTAGGATGAACTTTCGATTCTGATACCACTTATTTGGCAAGTGGAGATAACTTATCAAAAATGAGAAATTCACATGTGAGCAAAACACAATATATACAGATATTGAATGCTAACAACAAATAAAAAGAAAATCAGAATAAAAAATTATCAAAGGGAATGAGAAAACCCATCTCAACCGTAGACCACTCTACTAATCTACAAATATTACAACTTTTGGTAATAATGAAATTATCCACTACTTAAAATTTTCTAATTAAAGGGCCACCTTAAAATTAATTAAGAAGAGAAATTCTTTTTTTTTTATTCATCAACAAAAATGAACATGGGCTATTTTTTGTAGGCCACAAAACAACGTCTTTCTTTATTTTCCATAAAGGACAAACAAGCTAACAAAAGACCAGCATATATGTATCATTTTGGCGTTTACGTATTGATATTTTAGTAGTCATAAAATATGAACTATTACTTAGTTATGGGGATATAGGTATCATCTACAAACAAAAATATATATACAAGTGGAAACATAAACAAATTTTCACCTTAGCTTGAATTTCATCATTTTAAAATAGTATTCTTATATTGCCTTCACCATAATAATTCAATTTTCAGTAACTTTAATCAACTCTAAGCAATTCTTGAACATGACCTTCGCAAGATGCTTATTCAACATATCTGTATGATTCTCATGTGTAGTAATCTTTTCAACTGAGATATCACTCCGCGCAATAATATCGTGAGTAAAATGATACTTAATATCAATGTGTTCAGTTTTTTTGTGAAATATCTGGTCTTTAGTCAAATAAATAGATCTTTGATATTTGAGGTTCCTATCTCTTGATTCTCAACCTCTGCCAAATATCCCTCGAAACAATGAAGTGCTTTTGAGCGAAGAGATAAGAGATATATTGATCCATAGCGTGATTAATCATCAATGAAAGTGAGAAAATTTGATGCACCATGTCGTGCCATCACATTCATGGATTTGCACATGTTTGAGTAGACTAACTTTAAAGGATGAGTAGCCCTTTTAGCCTTTCCAAAAGTCTTTTCTGGCTAGACATGGTCACATGCATTAAGGTTAACTTTAGCGAGGTGGCATAACAAGCCTTCTTGAGCAAACCTAGTCATCTTTTCTTCTCCTATGTGCCCTAATCTTGCTTACCATTTGACAGAATAAAAAATAACTTCAAAAGTAGAAGAAACATAAAGAAATGCAATTATTTGACAATTCCAACATAAAAAATTAATTACTTATAAAACCTAAGTCATAAAGATCTTTGCCAACAAAAATAGATAACTCAAATAGAAAAGAAAATTCATGTGCTAAAGTGAGTAAACAAAAGTAATTTCATCGAGTGCTAGGTACATATTGCACATCACTATGGAGTAGCTTACTCCCTATGTGAAGGTTGAGTTAGTTATTCCAACAAGGACCTCCTCTTGTGTGTCATTCCTTATAGCAATGTAGTGGTTGTATGCTGACACTCGATGATTAGCTACAAATCCTGCTCAATCCCTTGTCTCACGTTTGACGTACCTGTGTCTACAATCCAACCAAGGTGAGAAATAACATTAAAAACATACAAGCAACCAAAGAACTGAGAGAGCTAGGAATGAGTCTTACCTTCTTCAGCTCAATACAATCACAAATAAAGTGACCCAACGTTTGGTAGTTATAGTACTTGACTTCTTGGGTTCTTTTTTCCACCACTCCAGCCTAGGCGACACTTCATGGTCTTGTCATCTAATGGGGCAAAGTTTTGGATTTGGCCACTGCTTTGTCCATCACCAATTTGCTTGTTCTAATATTTGTCTTTGTTGGCCTTATGTTGATCTGCAAGTGCAATAAGTGCACTTGCTTGTGCATGTTGCAACTCTCTACGGTTAGTCTCCAGCTTTAGATGATTGGCAACACTATCGAAAGTCTGAATTTGTTCGTTATGTGTTAGCACATACTTGTTGTGTCCCTAGGTTTGCTCAAACTAAGATCTGAGGACTTCTAAAACTTATTTTTTATCAGTGAGCCCATATCTAACATTTTTTTATAGCTATCTAATAATATCCTTCATCATATTGGACCATTGAGTGTTTTGAGTTAAGTAGATACTAGTTAAACTTGAGGTTAAGTGCCCTCAGTCTAGTAACTGAAGTGCTATTGTATGCGGTTTAATACATGCTACAATCCTTAGATATAGAATATTTCTCAAACTCTCGAATCAAATTGTCATCCATGCAGCTGAACATAGTAAAGTGCACTCATATCTTGATCCATCCACTTATTATATGTGTTTATTTCACAATGGTATTAGGCAATTTGTCCATTTTCTAGCTCATTTGGCATAGGTGTAGTAGTGGTGAGATGATCAAAGATTTGTTCTTTGTTAAGTAAGTATTATATTTTTTTGTGACACGTTGCACAATTCTAGCCATCAAGTTTGCCAGTGTCATGTAGGTAGAGAAGGTTGATTCGCTCTCCATTATTGCATTTTATGTGTAATTATATTAGGTATTGGTCTAAAATTTTATTTTAGATTCAAATAAATTTTATTATTTTTTTAAAATTTAGTGTGATTGAAAATTTCACTACTAAAATTAATAATCAGTAAGAAATAAACTTATTGACGATCACCAAGTGCAAGAAACTGAAGCAACAAATCATATATTTTAGATTCTAAGTTGGTCACATCGAATGACTAGGAATCTCGAAAGAAATATCTCAATGCCAACAGCCTTCACCTTGTGCCTAAATTCATGAGTATTTATTATGATAGAGCTTTCCCCAAATATATGCACAATTTATAAACACAGAAACAAAGCAAGTATAAATCTGAAGTTGACAAGTTGTCTTCCTATTAGTATGAAGGACTGCAGATCATTATTTATTTCTGAAAATAACAGAAGCAATTAGATCAATAAAATATCAATTATTCTTGGTCATTATATATGTTGGCAGAATAGTATATATGCTCCAGCGCCCTTTAAATCAACAGAAACACTTGAGAAGGGACTTGAACGTGAATGGATGTAAAAATCTGTGAGTTTCCAAATTCCAATATTTGAATAACAGAAACAGATTTCAAATTTCAATCATTAGAAAAATGAGTCACCCGTTGAAAGGATTTCAAGAATTTCAAAGCCATCCGAACATGTATTAACTGATTTATTATCTAGGATTTCAGATAACTTAACCCAAATCTTTTTCAAATATTTTAACCCCATTAATAATGGTAATTAGTAATAACTCTGTAAAATGGATCACAAGATGCATCTTTTTCGCCCCATTAGATAGAATCAATTATTATGAATAAGTATTTGTTATATACTATAAATTTATATTTTTTGTATACAATATTGATTACATATATAATTATATAGAAACAACTATAAAATATATTACATTTAGATTTATATTTTAAGATTCTTAAATGAAGGATATTTTAGTTATTTACTTAATTTATTTTCATTCGTACCATTCATTACTATTTACAAAACATATGAAATGAATGAATCAAGGAATCTTAATTCAATTCCTTTCTTATTTCTTTAGCATGCCAAACTTAGAAAATGTTATGTTAATACCATTCATTCCTAAATTCTTTCATTTCCGACCCTAATTCATATACCAATCGCCACATTAGAATTTTACCAAATTGTACAATTTTTCACAATAAGAGCAACACAAGTAGATTACCTACTTAATGATAAGTAAACATTCTCCTTCTCATACAGGTCACTTTGAAGAAAACCTTGCGAGGGTTACAAACAACTTGAACTATTGACAATTACGATTATATCAAAATATGATTATTGCTCATTCAAAATCATAGCCGACCAGCGATAGAGACAACAAGGGCAGCCAACTATTCCTTAGGAAGACATGTAAGACTAGCTCAAAAGTTTTAACTGCCAATAAAGACACCATTTGAAGCTCATATAAGGATTACACAAGAACAAGAGTACCCTATATATATATCTCATTTCATGTAATAGTATTCTACGTCTGTGGTGCAAGTACTCATGTGTGAACCTATATGCATACACAAAAAGGTCTCATTTATGTAACAGTTGAATGACAAGATAAGGTAGTTTATTGGTAAACACTTTACAACTACTAGCTAGTTGTTCATGGATTCGAATCATTTGGAGGGGAGTTGATTAACCAGTCAGTATCATTTTTTAAATATATATGTGAGTGTAAATATCCATATTATTAATGTGTATCAATATTATGGCAAGGTTTTTTGTTCTCATTTATATTCACATGGAGAAAATAATGAGTCAACCTGTGGTTCATTGCAATGGAGCTTTTCAACGTGTAGTATACTTTACAAGCTTTTCTCATGATTTATGGGCAGCCAACAATGGATCCTAAGTAAACTAAATCAGTAACAAAATGTAGCATTGAATCTGAAAGCAAGAAACATTAACATATAAACAATATGAAAGTGAGGAAGAGATCAATAACATGTCAAATATAAGAAGCAAATTTCAAAATACTAACATGCATTTATTTGGACCACCATGTACACCTTGATTCTCTCATATGAAAGCCGCCCTCATTCTATACAAAGTCAAAGTATTGAGAATTAGTTGATCCAGTACAAATTTTTCTCTATTACGTTCAAATTTCAAACGTAAACTCATTAAAAATAAAGAATTACATTAAGATATCAAATACTTGTGAAAAAATTACTTACATAAGAAATTACGGTATAAGTAGATTAACACCTACCTACAGTAATGGAATTCAGCGACCTGTATAACTTACCGTTAGGACAATATGTCACTTATAGTCTGCTATTAGTCATAGGAACTTCTTCTTTTCTTATCCCCAACTTTTTTGATAAGTTTCCTTATCCCATTAGAACTTTCCTTTTTCCTTATTACCTCATAGAAATTGAATTATCAATTCAACTTTCTCTAGGAATTGGATTCACAATCCAATTTCCTAATAGGCTTCCTACAAGCCCACACCTAATGGGTCTAGGCCTAAGTAATTAATTAGGCTCTACTTTAATTGATCTAATCAATTAAATTAATTCATTTAATTAATTAGGCCCATCTTACTTAATTGATCCAATCAATTAATTAAATTTTCCAATTGAGTTTCCAAATCCAATTAGGTCCAATCAATTAATCTAATTAATTAATTGAATTAATTCCATACTTGAATTAATTTAACCCTATTAATTAATCACATTAATTAATTTAATCCAACACTTGGATTAATTTTTAGGTTAGAAATGGACTTATCCAAGTTTTGTGTGTGACCCCTTAGGTTCACTTTAAACTAACCGTGGGCTCACAACTCTTGTGACTTAGTTGAACAATTAATTGTTCCGATTAATTAATCCAATTAATTAATTCTGTTGAAATTAACTCATTAATTCCAAGAACCCACAAGATATGGGAAGCATCTAGCAATGCATCATGACTCCTAGTATAAGGTGAATGTGTGAACCTATTTCAATTACGAATACCATGCAAGTACGGTCCTTCCGTCATCTAATCTCCCGATTGAGCCTAGGGCATGGAAATTAAGTCGAAACCCTATTAACTCAATAACTATGTTTCCATTCCTAGTAGCTTGACTTGATGATGAATAATTAGAAAACCCCACGTCTAATTTTCATCCAACATTGGTCAAGGATTTTAAAGTCAAGTACAGTGGAACACATAGGAGATTCACCTATTTATCTAGATAGGTGATGGATCCTTTGTTGGCTACTCATTAATCTCCATACATGAAGATGTTACACCCAATATAAAACCCTTGTGATTGTCATGCAATCGGGAAATACATCAAAGTACAACATGTCATGCACAAGGTTACCATGGTGCCTCAAGTCCAAGGACTAATTCTTGCATTATTGTAACGAAAAATTCCCATTCGACAATAGAATATTTCCAATTGAAAATTTTGAGGTGGGGTTGTTCAGTGTATTCTTCCCAACAAGCACCCTCATACATGCACTAGTGTCTCCATACCAATACCTATGGAACGAGCCATCCTCCTTTAGTCTGCATCGTATGCGCAAGTTTCAACGAGATCAATGATGTCCCATCTCATTAATCCTTAACTTGGAACGTTTTAAGATCACAGCCTTATAGGCATATTTCACGATAATCATCATATGCGCAATCATACCCCATAACTATGTGTGATTTAAGGATTTTATCTAATTCTTATGATGAATTTAACATAAAAATTGCCATTTAAATGATATTAATATAAATAAGAATAATTCGCAAAAGTATAAGAATGGCCAGAACAATTGGTACGCCGGGCACTACTCTAACAGCCACATAGTAGAAGAATGAATGAAATTTAAGATTTTGAGCTTCCGTTCCCTCATAGAGCTGGCAATTTGTTCAAAATCTAATAATTGGCTTACTAGGATGAACACATGGTTGAGGCATCAAAAAGGCCCTTAACTTGGGCAAGATGATTGTACAATTACATAACTCTTTATTATTCGAAGTTTGCAAGAGCTGTTACATCAATTATGGAGACCTCGATTTATGAGTTAATAATGAGGGCAATGCTAGTTATGCACAGACCAGCATATGGGAGCTAAAGTACTTCAAGAACAATTTTAAAAAGATAGTTCAACTAAAAACTACGATTGATCCAGGTAACTTTTTAAAAAATGAGTAATGTATTACACCTCTATACTCCAAATGGAATAACTAAAGAAGAGTAAACTTCGGGGAGAAGCATTAGAAAAATAGTTCTCATTAATAACAATAAGAATTTTAGATATTCTTTTTAATTAATACTAAATTAATAGCAATTTTAGGTTTTCATTTTTCAACTTTGTATTTTACAAATTTTGTATTGGTCTCATAGTGGTTGTGTATTGTCAACAATGTGCCATCAGGTGATTGTATTTTGATTGCACTATTAATAAATTGATCCATTCTTATATGAAAAAAAGGGAGATTTTGTATGAAAAAGAAATATTCAAGATATCAATTCCATCCAACAAGGACTATCAAATGCAGTGGCGCAACTCAACATAGAAAATCAAACTAGACCTTTTGTAATTAATATCAAAAATTTCCATTTTCTACTCAATTCACATTTCACGCGTTAGTTGACAAATATATGCATATATATTATTTTACTGCGGTTGAAATAAAAATTGGGTCAAGAAACTGGAATTACCCTTTTTCTGGTCAATTAAAAAATTGTACTCGAATTGCTTAGAAGAACCTCTCATTTTTTTTTTTGTTAATTTCAATTAATATTAAAACTTAATTGAAAGAATTTATTTAATGCTAATATGAAAACATATATTTAATTGAAAGAACTTATTTATGCATCCTTAATTATCAGTCAATTGAAATCAACATAAAATATGAGTCAAATAATGAGGACGAAAACGCTGATAACGGCTTCTTTCAAATTTGATTATTGAAAAGTCCACATCATTGGAATTAAAAATATTTTATGCCTTAAGGAAAGAAAGGGTCAGACCCCTGATGGTGTTCACATATATATATATATATATATATACAAAAGATTTTGAATTGACAAATTCATCATGTCGCCTCATTCTGCGTATAAATAGAAGCCTTAATGCGTCTTATACCCATATCAACTACTACCTACAAACAATGAAGACTCCAAGCCTATCAAATTCCTCTCTTTTTCTTTATCTTTATGTTGTCATCCTTTTGTGCTCGTGGCCTGCTCAATCCCAGGAACACAATGATTTTCTCCAATGTTTGTCCCTTCATTTGCAAAATAATACTAAGGAATTTCCAATGTTGTTTATACCCCATCCAACTCTTCATATCTATCCATTCTCCAATCTTCCATAAGAAGCCGAAGATTCACATCGGCCTCCACACCGAGACCTCAAGTCATTGTTACCCCCATGCACGAATCCCAAATTAAGGGAATCGTGGTTTGTGCCAGAGAAAATGGAATGCAAATTAGAACTCGAAGTGGCGGCCATGACTATGAGGGACTATCATATACTTCCAAGGTCCCATTTGTAGTCCTGGATTTGCTCAATCTAAGTGAAATAACAATTGATGTTGAGCAAAAAACAGCGTGGGTTCAAGCTGGTGCAACCATTGGACAACTCTATTACAAAATCAGCCAGAAAAGCAGGACACTCGCTTTTCCAGCAGGTGCGTGTCCCACTGTTGGAGTTGGCGGTCTATTTAGCGGAGGAGGCTACGGGCCAATGTTGAGAAAATATGGCCTTGCTGCTGATAATATTATGGATGCACGTATGATCGATGTTAAAGGAAGAATTCTTGATAGAAAATCCATGGGCGAAGATCTTTTCTGGGCCATTAGGGGCGGCGGAGGCGCTAGCTTCGGAGTTATAACTGCATGGAAGCTGAATTTGGTTTCTGTCCCAGAGACTCTTACCATATTTTCAGTCAGCAGGACCTTGGAACAAAATGCAACCGAGCTTATTCATAGATGGCAATACGTGGCTCCCAATCTTCCTCAAGATATATTGATTTCAATTTCCATTGGTCCAGTAAATTCAAGTAAACCTGGGGAGAAAACTATACAAGCCATCTTTAGTTCGCTGTTTCTCGGTCGGGTGGATAGACTACTTCAATTGTTGGAACAAAGCTTTCCGGAATTGGGCGTAAAAAGAGAAGATTGCACTGAAGTTAGTTGGATTCAATCGGCCCTTTCCTTTGGTGGATACCCTATCCGAGAGTCACCGCAGGTCTTAACAAGCAGAAATCCTCAAATTAGGAGCACACTCCCAATAACAAGGTTTTATTTTAAAGCAAAACTAGACTACGTGCAGGAACCTATCCCAGTATCTGGTTTTGAAGGTATGTGGAAACTGTTATACGAACGAGACGCAGGTATGGCGGAAATGCTCGTTGTGCCGTATGGTGGAAGAATGAAGGAAATTTCAGAATCTGCGCTTCCATTTCCTCATAGAGCAGGCAATTTGTTCAAAATCCAACAATTGGCTTACTGGGATCAACCTGGAGCTGAGGCATCAAAAAGGTCTGTAAGTTGGGTAAGAAGATTGCATAGTTACATGACTCCGTACGTTTCTAAGTTTCCAAGAGCTTCATACATCAATTATAGAGATCTCGATCTGGGAGTTAATAGCGAAGGCAACACCAGTTATGCACAGGCTAGCATTTGGGGTTTGAAATACTTCAAGAACAATTTCAAAAAGTTGGTCCGGGTAAAAACAATGGCTGATCCAAGTAATTTTTTTAGAAACGAGCAAAGTATTCCATCCCTATACTCCAAGTGGAAGAAGAACTAAAGAAGAGTAAACTCCAAGGAGAAGTAAGCATCAAAAAGATACTTCTCGTTGTCAACAACAACATATTCTTTCATTGAATTATATTGATAAGTTGCTATTATTTGTACCTTGATTAAGGAGAATTTTATTTATTCTTTATTAGTGGGGAAAATAGTTTTATTTATGTATTTTACATTTTTTTATGCTGGCTTAATTGTGATTATTCGTATATACGTTCTAATTTTGTTGCATTATTAATAAAATGTTTCATTCTTTTTATTGCACGTTTCCCCATTCATATATATATATATATATATTTTTCTTCTATCTTTAGTGAGAGTAAGCCGAAAATGAATCCTTATAACATAACAATCGTCGATATTATGATAACATGGAGAGAATATATCATCAATTCTAATTAACCTTGTAATTTTTTGATGAATATAAAACAAATGAAGAAAATTTACTTTTTCATTTGGTTCTTAGAAACAAATTCAATCAATGAAAACCTGGCTACAATCCATTGAAATCAAAGCACGAAGAATAAATCAAATGATGAGGACGAAAACACTGATTATAATACCCAAATTTAATGCTTGAAAAGTCCACATCGTTGGAGTTGAAAATCTTTTATGCGATAACAAAAGAAATAGTCATATCTGATGGTGAACACATAGCCAAAGACTTTGAATTGACAAATTCATCATCTTGTCTAATTGGCTGTATAAATAGCATTAATGAACAGTACAACCATTTCAAATTCCTCTCTTTTTCTTTTTCTTGTGATCCTCTCGTGCTCAGTCCCACGGTCACAATGATTTTCTCCATTGTCTGTCCTTTAATTTGGGAGATAATAGTGGAATTTCGAATATCATTTATACCCCAAATATCTCTTCATATTTATCCATTATTCAATCTATATCTATATCCATACTATTATTATTATTATTATTATTATTATTATTATTATTATTTTATTATTATTATCTATATAAGTGTGAATGATTGAAAATGTTCGTTTAAATTTTTGAGATGCCTAATATAAGTTATCTATAAAAGTGTGAATGATTGAAAATGTTTCTTTAAATTTTTTAGATGCCTAATATAACCCTAATGAATCAATATTAAATAAAGGATGGTATAATTGAACTCTAAATAATTTTAATAATATAATTTCAACACAATTTCAAGTTTTCTTCTGTATTCTAAATTATTTTTCCAAAAACTGAAAGTCAATCTTTTTTTCTCTATGTTGATGATTTTGCGAATACAAGTGCACACTATCGTAGATAAATAATAAAGTGGATAATAAAGAACTGAATTTTGTGATAAATATAAAAAGTTGTAGATCTATCTTTTGGATTTCCAATAGATCAAGAATCAAGTCAATATAATATTAAAGCAAATAATTAATACTGAAATACGAACACTGCCATCAGTAGCACCACAATGCGGATTCTTCAAATTTTCAACCAAGTTTTTGTTTCTTTTCATTTTTTCCTTCTTTTTGTCATTACTTACAATATTTCAACCTAAATGCATAAAAAGTAATATAAATAATTAAAAATAAATTAAATGTTAATCAAAAGACATACGAATTGTTGTATAAAACCAAGTCAATACTATCATAACTCTTTGAATACTTAAATTTTCAAATAAATACAATTTCATATTGAACTAAATTTCGAAAGCTTTCCAACCATGTATCATAAGCATATATAGATAAATCGTATAAGAAAATTATGGTTGTTTGAATTGAGTATTATGCACAACTGTATATTAAATTTATGATATTTTCTCTACCATTGATAAGTTTCTTTTATAATTCTAGAGGTATCAATTGACATTTATGATAAAATCTAGTAACAAAATAATTTAAATTTAACAAAATAAAATATAATGTGAAAATAGAAATAAGAATCAAAATTGGATAAAGTTTAAAAGTGTACATGTGACGTTGTAAGAAGAAAAACTAAAAGAATTTCATATATGTAATAATTTGACATTTACAATAAAACTCAGGTATTTCTTAAACTATATGTTAATTTAGATACCAATATGTCATTCACGATAAAATTCATTTAACAAATTTAGCCTTAAACTTTACTATGTTAAATCCTACATAATAAGTTTAAGGGGTTATTTGCACTTTGAGATATGAATTTTTGGCAACCACATCTGCTTGTTTGATAAAAAATTCTAAAAAGAAATTTATTTAAAAATCAAAGTACCATATCTCTTTATTTTTCAAAAAATGGCGTAACTTTTGAAAAACTAATTTGTAGTTATCTTTTATTGTAAGTAATTTTATAAAAAAATAAATAAATAAGATTAAATTTTAAATTTTAAAGAGTATAAATTAAAATGAAAAAATAATTTGTAGTTAAAGTCTTACGAATAACATAAATAGTATAGATTAATTTTTATACATAAAAATAATAAATTTTATAATTATACATGGCTTACAAATAAAACTGTGTAATTTTTATAAGAAAATAAAAAACTAAAATTTAATTGCTCCACTCATATTCGACATACTCGACATATGATGGTGCAAATGGATTGCCCTTTTGGTATTGTGTTCTTGTGTGGAAACTGCTATAAGACTTATGCACCTTAAAGGGTGTATGAATAGGATTTGCTACAAATTTCTCAAATTGTTCAGAAGCTTCTACTTGGCAGTCAACGCATTAATGGCTTCTACTTGATTTAATAGTCCAGAATCCCCAATTTATTTATTAGCCTCTTCCAAGATCTAACAAAAATATTATTAGTTGCCAATCCATAATATCTTATGTGAATTAAAACAATCAATAGTTCGTTGAATTCTATGGATCTTATATAACGACTAACCAAACAAAGTAAGCATATTCCAATCTTACATACAATTTATGATATTTTACAAAATGAACTAAACACATAAATCACTACAGTCTTATGATTAACAAATCATCTCATTAGTAATCAAGTAAATTGAAGCATTGAGAACAATTTAGAATACTCCACCCAAAAAATCAATCAAGAATCGAATTGATAAAAATATTTAAACATCTTAATTAGGTTATATTAAAATCCTTGAAAAGATAATTAGCCCAAAACTATGTCACACAAATCCATAGGGGCCCGTTTAGTTTTGTGGATTGGGATGGATTTACTACATAATTCAACCCAATCCAATGATTACTTTTCATGATTTCAATCCACTAGATAACAAGAGGTCTGGTTCTATTTTGAAATTTCTTGATTAATTGCATAATATGAATTCCACCATAGGGGTGGGATCCAATTATCCTAATCAGCCACCAACCCACACACACGCATATTGTCGATTTTGTCCTCATTTTTTCAATGTGAAATTATCACCTTCTGCCCATCTCTATCAGCCCAAAAAAGAGGAGGAAGATGAAGGAGAGACAAGAAAGTCAGGAGACGGTGGCGAAGATAGAGGGAGGAAAGAATGGAAAATATAAAGAGGAGAAGCATAAAAAGAAAGAAGAAATAAGAGAGAAGAAAGAAAGAAAGGAGAAAAAAAGAAGGAAATAAAGAAGGAAAAAAGGAACAAGAAAAATATGAGAAGAAGAATGTTGGTTATGGAAGAAGGAGAAAGAAGAATCAATAGAGGAATGAACAGTAGTATGCTGTTGGAGGTTGAAGAAGAATGAACAGTAAAAAAATTTACGATGGGTATATTAGTCATATTATTAAAATCTAACTCATTTATCCCACAAAATATACTTTTGTTTACATTTTGTATTAATATAACATTCTTACACAGTTTCACAAAGTAAACATAATATTTATTAATAAATGAATCCAAATTCAATTATTTATCACAATTTTTATACATCATTTCATATTCCAACCAAAAAAGTAAACGGCCCTAGATACACTAGATTTCATAACAAAGGATAAATCAAAAGAAAAAGGAAGGAAAAAACTCTATAATCTTGAAGGAAGAACCTAACTCTTCATCTTCAAATCATTCCTCCTCTTGTTTCTTCTTGTGTTCTCTTCTTTTCCAAAAGTTCAAGAATTCCCCAAAGTCTTGAGACATTTTGGCTATTATAGTTCCCCCAAAATTAAGTCCAAAATTAGAGTCAAAATTTGCATTTCAGATTTTCATGTTGTTTGATGCCTAGGCACCGTAGTCTCAATTTTGAGCATCATCAAATGGTGCCTAATCTTGGATTAACGATACCTAGATGCCTATAGTCTTTTTTCGGCACCTGGGCTTTTGCAGCGGCGCCTAGGCTCTTTAAAATCAATCTTCTTACAAGTGATTGTTGAGCTCTTTTAAATTTGAATTGGCATTTGGTATCTTTACTTGTACTGTAGCCTACCTATTATCCTTCCATAGCCACTACATTATCTCCATATCGATTTTACAGAGAGAGTTTTGGTCGAGTACTGACTTTTTAACCTAATTGTTTTCATTGAATTTTAATAATATAATAAATTGTACACTTTTAGAAAAGAAAATCAAAAGGAGTTATTTTCATGTGCAACTTTTTCATAGATAAATATTAGTACAAAATCTGTATATTAATAGATCTCATGATTTGGATTTTTATCTAACATTCTTTTTATGATTATGCACTTTTAAAGACGACCCTCACTTAGTATTTTTTATATTATATATATCTCAAACATATAAAAGTTAATTTATATTCTTTCCTTTAGTAAATATACTTGAACTTTATTTTTAATTTTTTACTTAATTCTAATAGTTTATGCATTTCAAAAACTTTATTTTTTTCATTAATAATCATTGTATTCTCATATATGAATTACCATATTCTCTTTAATTATTCAAGAAGATAGAATTTAATTTAATTTAATTTTTATTTTAAAATATTCATTTAAAAAACTTTCATTTTTGCAAAGTTATTCTCAAACATAAAAGATAATCAATATTATTTATAATTCTTGATGATTGCCTCAAAATTAATATTCTCTCCTATTTCTATTTTAAAACTAAATATAGTATTATTATTTATTAAATAAAGATATTTGGTATTCATCAAAGAGAGTTTTAAAATTTAAATTAATGATCGTTGCCTCAAAATTAAAATTTTGGTCTCCTATTTCATTTTCAAAACTTTATATTGTTTTATTATTTATTAAATTAAAGTATTTGGTATTCAATCAAAGAGAGTTTCTAATTTTAAATTCAGCTTTATCACTTTTTTTTATTCTTTTTAAATGTGGAATTTAATTAAAATGATTGATTATTGTCATATACAGGTTATTTTTTTTTTAAATATAATTATTTTTGGAGTTTTTGACATAATAGGGTTAGAGAAATGTTTACATGTGTTATGATAATTATATATACATGATTGCTAGTAAAATCTTAGAAGAGATTTTAAATTTAATTTTTAAATATTGAAATTTAAAAAGAACGAGTAGATAGAATAAGAGAATATCACTAATTTGAAGTATAAAAGTATGTATATGCACTGTAAAAGGAAAAACTAAAGAACTTCGTTTGATATGTAACAATTTGACATTTATGGAAAAAGTCAAGTATTTTTTAATTATATATTAATTTAGGTAATAATATGACATTGACAGTACAATTAACGTAACCAATTTAGCCTTAAATTTTACTATTTTAAATCATGCATTGTAAGTATAAGAGATTATTTGTACCTTGAGGTTTGAATCTTTGGCAACCACGTCCCCTTATTTGATAAAAAAATCTTTTAGAAATTTATTTCAAGATCAAACTATCATATTGGTAGTTATAATTTACAATAAATAATTTAACAAGAAAAAGAAATGAATGTGGTCAAATTTTAAATTTTAGAGTCTTTTCAACGATATAAGAAATATAGATTAATTTCAAATATAATGAGTAATCATGATTTTTATAATTGTATATAGTTCACGAATTTAATGTCCATGTATTGTTGGCATCAAGTGCATTAATTTCAGCCTGCATTGCATCTCTCCATTTTGGATCTTTAGCAGCCTGCAAAAAATTCTTATGATCTGAAGAGAGTTGGATTTAATCAGCCCTTTTCTTAGCTGAATGTCCTATTGGAGAGACGCCACAAGTTTGAACAAGTAGAAATCCTCAAATTAGGAGTACACTTCCAATAAAAAGGTTTTATTTTAAAGTAAAATGGGACTATGTGCAGCACCCATCCCAGTATCTGGTTTTGAAGGAATGTGGAAACTGTTATAACAAGGAGAAGCGGCTATGGCGGAAATGCTCGTAGTGCCATATGATGGAAGAATGAAGGAAATTTCAAAGTTTGAGCTTCGATTCCCACATAGAGCATGCAATTTATTCAAAATCCAATAATTGGCTTACAGGGATGAACCCAGGGCTGAGGCATCAAAAAGGTCAATAACTTAGATAAGATGATTGTATAGTTACATAACTCCTTATTAATCGAAGTTTTCAGGAGTTTTTTACATTAATTATAGAGACCTCGATTCAAGAGTTAATAACGAGGGCAATACTAGTTATGCATAGGCAAGCATATGGGGGCTGAAGTACTTCAAGAACTATTTTAAAAAGTTGGTTCAAGTAAAAACCACAGTTGATCCCGGTAACTTTTTAGAAACGAGCAATGTATTATACCCTTATACTCCAAATGGAAGAAGAACTAAAGAAGAGAGAAGCATCAAAGAAATAGTTCTCATTAACAACAATAAGAATTTTAGATATTCTTTTTAATTAATACTAAATTAATAGGAATTTTATGTTTTCATTTTTCAACTTTGTATTTTACAAATTTTATATTGGTTTGTGTATTGTGAACAATGTGCCATCAACTTTTAATAAATTGATCCATTCTTTTTATTCAATCTTTCTTATTTGCTGTTTTTTCGTATATCTTTACAAATAACTGCCACTCTGAAGATCATATGGGCTAAAAGTAAAACGAAATATTATCACTTCGTCGCTACATTTGAACATGGTGAAAAGAATTTTCAAGGCTATATAGTACATATTAGCGCAAATAGAAATTTCCCTTGTTTATCTTTCCATACATTAAAGTAAATAACTAACATCCTGAAGATCATTACAACTTCAAGCATTTTCATAGTTTCACTCTTCTTCTCAAACGTTATAATTTTAGCCTATTGCAAGGGTCAGATGCACCTTTCTTCAGTGTAGACATGTTTTAGTCTAAGCCCAATAAACATCAACATATAAGGTTAAAAACTTGATGCGTTGAAGCTGGTGCCATCTTATAGAATTTTAAAATGGAATTGAATAGATAGGCAAGTCCATCAAGGCATAACTATTGGAACTAACATCGAGATCTGTGGTGGCGGGTTTGCCAATCTAGCTTTACTGAGAAATATGACATGTTGTGAATTTTGTAAAGAAAATGCACATTATTGTGAATAAGTAACAAAGTGATGAGTGAGTATCGTTCTCATGAAGATTGAGACTGATTAAATATCAAAATTATATTAACTCTAATTTTATTCTAATCAAAATAAAAGATGAAGTTGATGGTTGTAATCTAAAGCAGAATAACACCAAACCATTATTCAAAAGCAATTATGGATGAAATTCAATGACTTAAAGGCCTAAGATATATGATTTCAACATAAGTCTGAAATGAATAATCAATCTCATGAATTCCAATTTACTCTCTAAGTGGTAGTTAAGAATCCTTGAATTATTCAATAGCCTCTCCCAAGGTTTAAGAAAAATATCATTAATTCATAACCCACTTATTTCTATTAGAATTAAACAAGCAATAATTAATTGAGTTTCATGGATCTCACATAACACTACACAAACCATACAGGTATATTTCTATCTCCTATCCAATTTATAGTATTATCCACAATAAACTAAACACATAATTCACTCCCGGATACTTATGATTAATAAATTATCTAATTAGTAGCCAAATAATTAAAAGCATTTATACAGTAAAAAGAAAAAAGCAATCCAGTTAAATAATAATTTGAATACGTAAGGGACAAATGGATATCAAGATTTTAAATTTTTAATCTTACTTAACCTTAAAAGTAGGAAAGTATTTTTCCTTTTTCTAACTCCTTTATTGTAGAATACACTTTTAATTTATTTGAAAAATAAATAATTTTTTTAGAACGTAAACTTTTAATAAGAAAAAAATTAATTAATATAAAAATTTAATAAAAAAATCCGAAATAAGTGCCAACATTTTGAGTTGAACTGGCACTGTGGCCCCAAACTTTCCAACCCACTAGGGTTGCGGTGCTATAAAATAGCGATGCGGTGCAAAACATGTTGTCATAGTGGCTCTGCGTGCTGTGTTCTGCTCTACCCAGCCTCTTGCAATTGATTTTTAACATTCTATGACAAATTAACTTTTTTGCCTTCATATAAATTATAATTCCCATTTGTTGGTTATCTATAACCACTTGAATCAGTCCAATATGTGCTACATATAGAAGTTTCAGTCTACTGCTAACACTTTAACCAGATTTTAGTCCTTAAAATCAATTGAATAGGACTAAATTGTCAACATGAAAGTTGTACCCCTATCTCTTATTTTCTAATGAGTCAAGAATCAATTCAATAGGGCTTTTGAGCAAAAAGTTAAGCCCAAAATACAAACAACGCGTTAGTAGTGCCGCAGTGTTCATTCATCAAATTTTTGTTTCATTTTTATTTTCTTCCTCTTACCACAAAAACCCTTAAGACGTAGAAAATAATGTGTTAAGGGCATTCGAATTGTTGGTATAAAACTAACTCAATGTACATATATACCATCTGATGCAAAATGTCAAATGGTATTGTTGACTACTCAGACCAATTATTTTTATATTAGTAAAAATGATAATTGAGTGGAATTTTTACAAAATAATTTAATAACAAAAAAATAACATAGAATTTTATTTGAAAGTTTTACTATATTAATAATTCTATGAAAATTGTTATAATCAATTAATCAAAATGTTATTAGACACTTTGATTTTTTACTTTAGCAAACAGAACATCCAAATTTGACTGATGATAATATAAATTTTGACGTTAGGAAAAAAATTCTACTTTAAATTTTACAAAAAGATATATAAAAAGTTTCAATATATTGTTACTAATGTTGATTAATTGTAAATATTATTTATGAACATATCAAATTGAGGTGATTCTCAATTAAAAAGTAAACCATTATTTGATCACATGTTGAAGTACTAAGGACGAACTCCTATGCATCTTCATTAGTTTGCTGCCTTATATGCCTTGCGACTTAAACTATGGCGACAAATGATGGATTCCCTTGAATAAAGGACACCAAATCTAGTGCATGCCAAACCAACTTTTAGCATGTAATTAGTAATTACCATTTTAGGCCTATCATATTTGTTTTTTTTTTTAATAAAATGGTTACGTACATCATTACTTGAGAAGTATTAACTAGCAATTAATATTGATAACTACTAACAGTTATTAATTTGTAATGAACAAACCAACTAATGTAAAAGTAGACAAATACTCACACATTTGATGGGACTACTAAAATACATGTGTGTCGCACGTGATTCATATGATTTTATTAAATTAATTATATTATTAAATAATTTATTTGAGTAAAACTAGGATGTTGGAGAGTATTTTATAAATAAAAAAAAATTGTAAAAAAATTTATATGACAAAAAGTAAAACATTCTAAAGTACTTCAAAAATAAAGAAAAACTAATTGTTGAATGATATGAATGATTAAATAAAATAATTAATGAATTAAATTCGATGAAAATTCAAAAGGTAAATAATATAACTAACAAACTCCTATAATTCAAGTACATAAATTTCAAAATAGTCATAAATAGAAATATAACAATGTTTAATGAGTAAGATATTATTTGTCATTTTTTATGTATCATTCTATAAACATTCTGCCTATACACAGTATTATTAAACTACTTAAATTGGGTATGCCCATTACAAGTAATCAAATTATTTTTCCTTAATTACTTGAATGGCTGGAATTGTATTTTACATTATTTGATTGTTTGGTATCAAAATTTTGTGTCACATTAAATCCTACTTCAATGTTGTGTTGTCCTAAGAAAAATATAATATTAGTTACTATTGGTAGTATTTAATATATAACTTAGGTGGAATAATATTTGTACCTACACTCAAAACTTTATTTTTAGTCAACGTTTTTTCTCTTATACTTACGATGTCTGGTTTGATCAAACGATTGTTGACATTGAAGTTCTTCTAGAGAGAGCAACATACAATTGGTTATCAGAAAACACTGAATGAGGCAAATAGACACCAATATTTTGAATTGTTTGTCCTTGAGCTTTATTGATTGTCATGGCAAAGCAAAGTCTAACAAGGAACTTTATATGTCCAAATTAAAATAGATAACCTTCATTTTCATCTCACGAAAATGGAACTCTATGTACAAAGACCTTTTCAATATATTATCCAAACATAATCTCAGCATCAGTTATGTTATTATTGAATTTCCCCCATCCATTTGATAAAGTGTTCAAAAAATCCTCCTCATAATAGTTATTTGTGTCATCAATAGTTTCATCAAAACTATTAAAAGTTCTTACTTCTTCAGAAGACTTAGAGATCAAGTTCTCATTTAAATATCAACATGCTCATTTTTAATGGTTAATATTGCTCGTTTTGTCATATCAGGAGTTGAGTGGGCATTCTTATGTAAAGCTAGGAAAACAACCCTAATAAGTCCTTGTATTGAGTCTTGTTCTGTTCCCATTCTAAGTAAGAACTCACTGAAGTTTGGATCATTTCTCGACCTCCCATACTTTAACAAAGTAATTTTTTCATTTTGGGCAATAGTTATGATTTCAGCAAACTTGCAGAAAAAGTTTGATAGATTATTTCCCTAAGAATGACTTGTAGTACTTCTCTATAATTTCCATAAAAAACTATCACTTTTCCACCAAAATCTTCATTATTTCCCATTACATTTTTAAATAATTTATCAATATGTTTAATGTCCTATCATTTCACCATTGGTGTTTCTTCTTATTAAAATAGTTATGCTTTTCGCAATAACTCTGCAGCTCTAATTTGCATGGACACAGTGCACTCACTAGATTCATTTGCATCTATTGATAATTTGAAACATGAATGTGTTGTTCTCCCATAGCATTATTGCAGCAACAACTTCAAACGTCCTAGTTGCAAGTGCTATTAAATTTTTGGATCTAAGATGAACTAAAAATGCACGGTACAAGAATATTTTTTATGTTCCACTTGGCCTATCAATAAAGAAAATTATACTCTTGCCATTCTCTATGCAATCTATTATAATTAAAAAAAACTTTATGTTGTTCGGATTCAACTTTAGCTCTGTTTTATAATCTTCCAAAAGTATTTCTATTAACATTTCACCTTGTATTTCACTCGAAAAATCTTAGTCGATGTTATATAAATCAATAAAAATGTTTGAAAGATCATATAGATTGATGTTTTTTCCTTTGCTCTCCAAGAAAAAAATTCAAACTTGTCAAAATTTAGCAATTTATACTTCAACTGAGGTTTTGGATTATCTTTTAAAATATAAAGGCATTACCTCAAAGTATGTATCCCAAAGAATTGTCATATCTATTGGTGCATAGTATACCAAAATAATTGCAAATAGTATTCAGAGTTCATGTGGCATTTGACAAGTGATAGCTTCATTTAAATATTCAATAACACTTAGATCAGATTCTAGGAATCCTATTTTTTGTTCTGCTTTTTTGAAACTGGAGTATCATGTATAATTTACTGTTAGAAAATCTTGAAAAGATGTTAGCCCTCTAACATGATTTAAGAGTAATCTAAGATAATATCCTTCTCATTCAATATGATATTCAATATTTATACGTCCAATCACATCTCTTTTCTTTTTTTCTTTCCAATATTTATTTTGTTTGTCCCATACGTAGTGCTCTGGAAATTCCACATAACGATATTTTCTTGCATTGTCACTTTTCAAGCACATAGAAAATACTTTGTGATCATTGTTTTAGAGACATGATCCCATTTCAAAGTATTTTCTAAATTTTTATTGGCCAAATAAGTTACACATTGTTGATTTAGGAAGTGAAGCCGCAAGTTGATAACTATTGGAATATCTCATTCAATTTAAATTCAAAAATTCTCCACAATACTTCTTGAGGAGAGACCTACATTAAATTCATCATCGTTGAGATGAATTGCCACTATATTTGTAGGGAATTTCATTGTTGTCACTCCTAAACATATCTCAATATTGATATGATAATTTTATCTTGATAATAGCTATAGATTATAAGGTACTACCCACTCATTATTCACTTGTGCATTTTGAACTTGAATTGTCAATCCATTTTTTCTTCTTTTTGTATATTAAATATCCATCTTTACCTTATATTATTCCATCATAATATGATTGTGGGTAATGATATATGCACTTTCTGTCTATCATACAAAAAAATTTCAATATTGCAATGGGTCATAAAATCTATAATAATATTTTATTTTGAGTATGTGACCTGAATGTGTATGGACTAAATATCTCATTTGAATGGTATGTTAGCATTATTTCCTTCAACCTATACTGCTGCACCTTGATTAGCTGTTGGAAAATTATATACTAATTTCACATCTCTTGATATGTGGAGTTGAACATCATCCATTGAAGGATAATCCTTTAATTTTCTCAAGATTTTTGCATATGGATTTACCTCTAGAACCTTTATGAGTTTCTTCACATGAAGTAACTTTAAAGTAACTCTAGATAAAGTAGAGTTTTTTACCTCATTTATTATTTAAAAAAATATAATTGAAAATGACCAAGACTGTCTTCCTTGAGAATTAACCCTTGAAGGTCATGATTACTATTCCCCTACTCGAAAACTATAATCCCCTTGCCTCCACAACCTTTTCTGACTCATAAGTAAACAACTCATACAATTCATCCAAAACTTCAATAGGTGCATGATGAGTAGGTTTTATACCCATTAACTTAACTTTTTGATTAGTTTTTGAAATTTTTGAGAATTTTATTTTTGTTTTTAGTATTTATTTTGCAAATTTGAGGATGAGAAAAGAATGTCACTTGGATTTACAAAAATCTACATTTATCTTACATTTTTTTAAAAAAAATTAAAATTAAAATAAAATATTTTTTCTGAGTAGCTCTAGCGCCTAATGAAGGTAGCACCTCGTGCCCAGGCACTGCCAGGCAGACAAGTAAGGGCACCCTCTTTAGGGCATCTTCCATCAGTTTTAAGTATCCCAAGAGCCTCTAAGTCAGTTTTTTGGGGGGGAGGAGATGAGTGAAGAGAAGTTAAGAATGAAGAAAGAAGAAGGAAGAAAAGTAGAAGACAAGGAGAAGATGAGAGATTTTTTTCAAGATTGAGAAAAAAGACATCACAAGGAAAGAAACTCATCCTCTTCCAAGTTCTATTTTTATTTTCCTCATTCTCTCTTTGATTATATTTATAAATATTGTTAAGTTATATTTCATTTTCACCATGACTAATTTCTTTTTCTAGGGTTGTGTTGTAATTTAATTTGGATATTTTGAATATTTTTATCAATTCAATTGTTGATTTATTTTTCAAGTTGAGTTTTCTACATGGGAGTTTCTTATCCTCATCTTGTACAAAATAACAAGCCTATGTCAAATGTTGTGGAGGATAATATGGGCATCTCATCACACAAGCATGAATTAGAGGATCACGAGTTGGTAGATTGCTCATTAAAGCATTCTATGGTGAAAAAGAGAAGTTTACTTGAGGATGTTGACAAATTTATTCTCCCTATAAATTTCATCATCCCCGACAATGAAAAGGACAGAGACTTCTATTTCACATAAGTGTTAGAATTAATTTTCTAATATGGACTTACATATTTAAACAATAATTATAGGCTATCTAATTTGATACAGTCAAATAAGTGATCTACCATATGAGACTCTAGGAATATCTTTAGGGTATGGACTTTATAATGTATACAGATCTAATACTAGTCAAATTCAGGATTGATGAATTCTCTTTGACCTAGTATATAAAGAACATTATGGGTTATAGTCCCCAAGTCATATCATACAATATTGTTCTTCTCCTCTTTCCCATCTTAGAGAAAGACCCATTGAGTATTCTAAGTTGATTTGACTGTGGAAGACGCATACCCCAATTGCTTTCATTTACATGGATTCAGGTACGCTTCCGATTTAGAATTAAAGTATTTTTTGATTATTTACATGACGATTCTAGATTATGATTATTGAATCATATTATATTAAAGTCTAAAAATTGGTATCAGAACAGGTCATGATAGATTATCAAGAATTGTTTATTTCTTCTATTATGATTATATTTTATTTTTATAATCAGAAGAAGAATTTTGAAAATAATTTTGTGAAAATTATGAATTCAGATCAGCAAATTTTTGGGATAACAGTTTCCAACTTTTTGAATATTACAGATTATAATTTGCTGATTTGTTTCAAATTATTGATTTTAAATAAAAGTTATTGCTCTTGTTTAAATATCGGTTTACCCCCAACCAACACCGCCATCTTCTCCACATCATGAAGAACAACCCAACAACAAAAAATCAAAATAAAAAAATAAAACAAAACTGGCCTATATATTATGCATTCCACGCGGTAGAGTAGCTCTTTTCCCTCCAACAGACAGCCGCGAAGGTGGCGGCGGGTGGCCCATCAGGAATTGGGCAACACCCATCCGTCTTGTTTCTTCGATCACCACCGAAACAACACGAAATTAAAAAGGTGGCGGCCTGCTTCGCGGTCTTCGCGAGGAGAACAACGGTCTTCACAAAAAAGAGTGGCTGATCTGTGGCAGCTCACTGCTGCAGTCACCGTAGCTGTGTCGGGGCAGCGTAGGGTGGCGGTTGCAAGCAGTGGTGGCCGGCGACTAGCAAGGGCTACGTCAATGGCTGGAGGTTGAATCATCAGGCCGGTGGCTATCTATTTTCGATGGCTATTGGTAATGGCAGTGGGAAATGAGCAGCCGACAGGAAAATGGTGTGGGGAAATGAGGAATGGGTGCTGGGTCTTTTGTTTTATGTTTGGTAGATTAGGATTAATTATAATTAGATTAAAGGCTAAATATAATTTAGGTCTAATTTTGAAATTAAGTATTATTTTAATTTAGGCCTGATTTATTTGAGTTAATTCAATTTGTGGCCTGTTTGGGCTTAATTTCGCATTTAAATTTGAATTTATGTTATTTTGGGCTTAAATTATAAATAATTTTTAGTCTAATTTATTTTGGGCTTAATTCAGTTATGGATTAAGATTTAAAGCCTATTTGGTTTTCGGATTTTAAATTAAAATAAAGATTAAAAATATATTATTAGGCTCAAACTTATAAGGTTGAATTTTGAGCTTAAGTTTGGGCTCATTGTTTGGGTCATAAAGCGGGTAAGATTTATTCTAACCCATAAGGATTGAATTAGATTTGAATTCAAAATTGAGTTTAAATCTCATTCGTATAAGACTTAATCCAATTTCAGTAAAATCCCAATAAAGAAAATTTTGAAAATCTTATCTTATATTTCGAGATAAATTGAAATAATACATCATCAAAGTGACTACTATTATTAAATTTATTTTTAAAATATTAGATATCAAGTAAAAAGTTTGCATTATGTCTATATCTTCGCGGATAATAATCGGCCCAAAGGAAGATTATTATTTGGCCAGATGATAGACATGCGAGATAAATTTGGGATTATATTTGTTTCCACTTGTCTGATATCACAAAATAAATTGATTGCAATAATACGTTGTCAAAGTAACCTCTATTGTATATATTTATTTATTTTGGGATATTAAGATGTGTATGTTTGTTATTTATGCAAATAATGATCGGTTCAAAAGAAGGTTATTGTTTGGCCAAATAACAAATATACCTGTGGTAATAAGTACGTGATGATTATTAGGTTTTCCATGTGAGCAATAATTAGCCCAAATGAAGGTTATTGTTTGATAGGACTAATTGTTAGTATTTGATTACTACATTTAGAGTACCACTTATAGTTGATATTTTTGTCCAAAAGCTAAACATCAATGTTGTGCTAGGTATCTCATGATGGAGCCCACTATTATTTAATTATGTCATGCATAAATATGAATTGTTTTTTTATGATGACATAAATATTGATTATGAGCATGTTATTTAGTTTTGTTCCTTGAATTATGTTTCTGCTTATAATTTTACAATATCTGCCAATGTTAATTTTATTTGTGCTTAAAGGCACAAATTTCAAGAATTTAAAAAAGAACATTGTGATTGTTTTTGGGTGCATAGATTTTGATCTTGCGCTTCAGATTGAATAATCTCCTACGCTCACTAATGAAAGTTACCCTAAGGTTAAAGGGACTTTGAAAAGTGGGGTTTTTCTAACCTCATGAGTCTTATGATCATAAAATATACAATTCTAGAAATATTTAAGGGCACTATGTCTGAGGAGGATAGTGCTAAAAAGTTTCTTAAAGATATTGATTGAAACAAACACATTTTTTGGTTAATCTTATTTCAATAAGGTATAAAGAACAATGAAACATAAGGAAGCACATTATGAAAATGTCTAACCTCGCTTCCAAATTAAAGGCACTAAAGTTAGAGCTATTTGAGAACTTGCTTGTGCATATGGTTTCATTTCTCTTCTTGCACAATATGGACAGTTTAAAGTGAGTGACAACACCCTAAAGGACAAATGGACTCTTAATGAGTTCATATATTAGTATGCAAGAAATGTTTGAATGAGAAAAGACTAAAAGTGCTCACTTAGCAATTGGGACACCATAACAGAAATTGCAAAAGAAACAGGATTAGGAATTTACCTGTTACTTCTGCAAGAAGGGTGAACACATTAAAAAAAAAAAACTTGAGAGAAGTACTAAAGACTGCAACTTACATTATTAACAAGGTTCCAATTAAAGTGGTAACTAAAACTCCTTATGGATTATGGATATGCAATATATTTGGGGTTGTCCAACTAAGGTAAGGCCTTAAAAGCCAAATAAAAGGAAACTGGACTCCAGATCTTTAAGCTGCCACTTTGTTGGGTACTTTAAATCTTCAAGATATTACAAATTTTATGATCCCTTGACTAGGTTATTTTTAGATGGGAAATACAGTTTCTCTTGAGAAAGTTGAGTTTGAGAGGGAGATAAAGTTAAAGACATTGTCTTGTTTTTTAAGAGGAATTCATTTCTCTTCCTAGTGTCAATATTGATAATGTTTAGGCTTCTATTTTGGAAATTGTTCAAGATACAAATTCAGACTAGCAAGACAATGTTGAGGAGTTCTCTCTTCAAAATAAAGAAAATTATTTTTTAAAGAGCAAACTCAACAATTTCAAGTGGAAATGCAATTAAGAAATCCACTTGAGAAAGGAGAACAACGATTCTGGTTATTATATCGTCTTTCTCCATGAATATGAGGTTGACATAAGACTGATGAAAAATGATTCAATCAACTTTCATCAAACCAATAAAGTTTTAGTTTTCAAAAGTAGATTGATGCTATGAAAGATAAGATGAAATCCATAAGAGACAATGACATTTGGGATCTCATCAAATTGCCTAAAGATGTGATACACATTGGTTGCAAATTGATATTTAAGACCAATAAGGATTAAAAAGGCAATGTTGAGAGATATAAAGTATGTCTTGTCGTCAAGAATTTCACTTAAAATGAATACATTGATTATAAAGAGACTTTCATTTTGGTTTAATTAAAATACTCTTTAGAATCATTTTGGCAGTTGTAGCTCATTTTGATTTGGAGTTGGCTTCCCGTTAATGGTATCATAAATTTCATCAAGTCATTATCTTGTTTGGGTTTGAGGTAAATAAGATTGATGATTGTGTATACCACAAATTTAGTGGGAGTAAATACATCTTTCTGGTGTTATATGTCGATGACATACTATTAGCCAGTAGTGATATAGGCTTATTGCATGAAACCAAGAGATTTCTGACTAAGAACTTTGAGATGAAAGATCTTGGGAATATCTTTTATGTCTTAGGCATACAGATATATTGAGATCTCTCTCGAGGTATCCTTGGGTTATCACAAAAGAGCTATATTGAAAGGATTTTCAGTAGATTTTACATGAAAGATTGCACACCAGGAGATACTTCTATTGCTAAAAGAGACAAGTTTAGTCTCAATTAGTGCCCCAAGAATAAGTTTAAAATAAAAGAAATGCAAAAGATTCCTCATGCATTAGCTATAGGAAGCCTTATGTATGCTAAAGTTTGTATTCATCCAGATATAGCATGCATAGAAGGAATATTAGGTAGATATTTAAATAACCCTAGAATGGATCATTGAGAAGCAGCCAAAAGGGTTATACGATGTTTATACAGAATAAAAGATTGTATGCTCAATTATCGAAAATCAGATCTTCAGGAGATCATTCGGTATTCTAATTCCAATTTTATTGGATACCTATACAGTCAGAGATCCACTTTGGGCTATACTTAATTGCTAGCTGGAAGAGCTATTTTTGGGAAGAGTGCTAAGCAGACACTCATAGCTTTTTCCACTATGGTAGTTGAATTCATAGCCTGTTACGAGGCATCTAATCCTGGGATATGGCTGCGTAACTTTGCCACTGGGCTGCATATTAAGGCTGGTATTAAATACTACTAAAGATATATTGTGATAATAAATCGGCTTTACCTTATTCCATTAACAACAAAGCTTTTTGAAGTCGATGCACATAGACATCAAGTTTCTTATTGTTAAATAAAGAAAGAATTCAAAGTTATCAAGTGTCTATAGAACATATTCGGACAAACTCCATGACTGCGGATCCACTCATCAAGGGTTTACCATCCAAAGTGTTTCATGAGTACACTGCTCATAGGGTGTTGTATTATTTGATATGTGCACTTCAGTAGGAGTTTATAATTTTGATATTTTTTTGGTTTAGACACAATTTATGTTTATTATCTGCAGAATAAAGAAGATTTAGTTTATTTTCATACTCTAAATTATTTGCAGTTTAGCATGATCTCATAAAGAATAAAGAAGGACCAGTTGGAAATAGGCATGTTTGAGATCACATTGCATGTAATTTCCATGCTATACATCAATACTCAATCTATATCTTTGAATATGTTAGTGTGGTGACCATTGATGGGTCTAGTTACGAATAAATGTAACAAAGATCGCTTTGATCCCATGCTGATATAGGTGATGGACCAGATTGTAACTCAGGAGATATTTCAAAGATAGATAGCATTTTGTACGCACTCAAGATTTATAATATAATTGTTTACAATATCATATGTAGTCCAAGTGGGAGATTGTTAGAATTAATTTCCTAATATAGACTTACATATTTAAACAACAATTATAGACTATCTAAAGTCAAATAAGTGATCTACCATATGAGACTCTAGGAATATCTTTAGGGTATGGACTTTATAATGTATACAAACCTAATACTAGTCAAATTCAGGATTGATGGATTCTCTTTGACCTAGTATATAAAGAACATTATGAGTTATGATCCCCAAGTCATATCATACAATATTGCTCTTCTACTCTTTCTCATCTTAGAGAGAGACCCATTGAGTATTCTAAGTTGATTTGACTGTGGAAGACGCATACTCCGATTGCTTTCATTGACATGAATTCAGGTACGCTTCCGATTTAGAATTAAAGTATTTTTTGATAATTTACATGACGATTCTGGATTATGATTATTGAATCATATTATATTAAAGTCTAACAATAAAATAACTATTTTTGATCATTGGGCATGCACTCATCAATGTACAAAAGCCACTTGATCCCGTGTCGGATTATGCTCACTATGTTTATGTTTGGGGATCACCGACAATTATGGAGCATACAAACATATGACATGAGAAAACACTTATTTTTGGACCCCAGTTGAGCAAAGAAGAACTCCGGTTGAAGACTATAAATGAAGCGCTTATTGGGAGGCAACCCAAGTGTTCTACATTTTATTTTATTATGTAGGTTTATTTAGTTGTTTGATATTTATTTTTTCCTTTTAGTTTGATGAAACTTTTTTTGTTTGTTTTCATTTTAAGATCCAACTCAAGTTTGGGGAAGGATTTATAAAATAAAGAGTGATATGTCACCAGCTAATAAATACACGTTCATTATTGTTCTTGAAGAGAATGCTGATGAAGTTGATGAGAACTAACACTACCCTCATTCAGGGAAGTCTTCTATATCTTATCTTGTTTTATTTAACATTGAGGACAATGATAGTTCTAAGTTTGGAGGTGATGTACATGCTTAATTTGATCTTGTTTGTTTATAACTTTTAAAAATTGATAAATGTTGTGTTTATGTATGTACTTGACTCTTGTGGTATTTTTACATTTCTTGTAATTCTTTGATATATTGAGCACATAGTCTTGAACATTTGGTTTTTCTGCTCGCTTAAAAAAAGTTTATGTGAACTTAATACTTTTTTATGATCTCATATAATTCTATAACTTGTTTGATTGTCACTTGAGGTGAAATCATAGACTACAAAATATTAGGAAAGGGATTTATGCCATTTTTGGATCGTTTGAGCCTTTCAAGCTATCTTGTTTATGATGTATAATCCCTAGTGTCATCTGATGAGCCTGTCACCATATAAACCAACCTCAATTAAAGAATTGACATAAAAAATTTATCTTACATATTACTCTACACTCAACTCAGGGCTATTCTAGTAATATCATTTTGAGCATTCAAAGTGGTTTGAAATTTTTTTTGGCAAAATAGAGATGACGATTTGTACAAAACTCCCGGAAAAAAAATATAAAGAAAGATGAGGAAAAAGTACAACACCCATTGTTCATAAAAACAAATAAGTTTGTGGTTGTATCACTTAAAAAAATATATGAAGAAAGAAAAAAAAAAACAAAGGGAGTTTAATTAATAAAGTGATGTGACAAATCAAAAGATGAAAGATCCGTGAAGGTGTGAGATGAAAATGTGGTGGTGCTCATCAACAAGGCTCTAGAATAGTCATGTGCTATGAGTAATTCAAGCAACTATATTATATTTTATCCTACCATTACCCTAGCCACACATTACAAGCTTTCAAAATCCTAATGATCCTTGATGTTATGTTAGTTTATATTAGTGGAGAGTGACATGAAAAATAAGCCTATGGAGTTCTAGTATCCGATTTTGAAGGTACGTGGAAACTGTCATACGAACGAGAAGTGGTTATGTCGGAAATGCTAGTGGTGCCACATAGTAGAAGAATGAATGAAATTTAAGATTTTGAGCTTCCGTTCCCTCGTAGAGCTGGCGGTTTGTTCAAAATCCAATGATTGGCTTACTAGGATGAACACAGGGCTGAGGCATCAAAAAGGCAAGATGATTGCACAATTACACAACTCTTTATTATTCGAAGTTTTCAAGAGCTGTTACATCAATTATGGAGACCTCGATTTATGAGTTAATAATGAGGGCAATGCTAGTTATGCACAGACCAGCATATGGGAGCTAAAGTACTTCAAGAACAATTTTAAAAAGATAGTTCAACTAAAAACTACAATTGATCCAGGTAACTTTTTAAGAAACGAGCGATGTATTACACCCTTATACTCCAAATGGAAGAACTAAAGAAGAGTAAACTTCGGGGAGAAGCATCAGAGAAATAGTTCTCGTTAATAACAATAAGAATTTTAGATATTCTTTTTAATTAATACTAAATTAATAGCAATTTTAGGTTTTCATTTTTCAACTTTGTATTTTACAAATTTTGTATTGGTCTCATAGTGGTTGTGTATTGTCAACAATGTGCCATCAGGTGATTGTATTTTTATTGCACTATTAATAAATTGATCCATTCTTTATGAAAAAAAGGGAGATTTTGTATGAAAAAGAAATATTCAAGAAATCAATTCCACCCAACAAGGACTATCAAATGCAGTGGCGCAACTCAACATAGAAAATCAAACTAGACTTTTTGTAATTAATATCAAAATTTCCATTTTCTACTCAATTCACATTTCACGCGTTAGTTGACAAATATATGCATATATATTATTTTCCTGCGGTTGAAATCAAAAATTGGGTCAAGAAACTGGAATTACCCTTTTTCTGGTCAATTAAAAAAATGTACTCGAATTGCTTAGAAGAACCTCTCATTTTTTTTTTTGTTAATTTCAATTAATATTAAAACTTAATTGAAAGAATTTATTTAATGCTAATATGAAAACATATATTTAATTGAAAGAACTTATTTATGCATCCTTAAATATCAGTCAATTGAAATCAACATAAAATATGAGTCAAATAATGAGGACGAAAACGCTGATAACGGCTTCATTCAAAATTGATGATTGAAAAGTCCACATCATTGGAATTAAAAATATTTTATGCCTTAAGGAAAGAAAGGGTCAGACCCCCGATGGTGTTCACATATATATATAACAAAAGATTTTGAATTGACAAATTCATCATGTCGCCTCATTCTGCGTATAAATAGAAGCCTTAATGCGTCTTATACCCATATCAACTACTACCTACAAACAATGAAGACTCCAAGCCTATCAAATTCCTCTCTTTTTCTTTATCTTTATCTTGTCATCCTTTTGTGCTCGTGGCCTGCTCAATCCCAGGAACACAATGATTTTCTCCAATGTTTGTCCCTTCATTTGCAAAATAATACTGGAATTTCCAATGTTGTTTATACCCCATCCAACTCTTCATATCTATCCATTCTCCAATCTTCCATAAGAAGCCGAAGATTCACATCGGCCTCCACACCGAGACCTCAAGTCATTGTTACCCCGATGCACGAATCCCAAATTAAGGGAATCGTGGTTTGTGCCAGAGAAAATGGAATGCAAATTAGAACTCGAAGTGGCGGCCATGACTATGAGGGACTATCATATACTTCCAAGGTCCCATTTGTAGTCCTGGATTTGCTCAATCTAAGTGAAATAACAATTGATGTTGAGCAAAAAACAGCGTGGGTTCAAGCTGGTGCAACCATTGGACAACTCTATTACAAAATCAGCCAGAAAAGCAGGACACTCGCTTTTCCAGCAGGTGCGTGTCCCACTGTTGGAGTTGGCGGTCTATTTAGCGGAGGAGGCTACGGGCCAATGTTGAGAAAATATGGCCTTGCTGCTGATAATATTATGGATGCACGTATGATCGATGTTAAAGGAAGAATTCTTGATAGAAAATCCATGGGCGAAGATCTTTTCTGGGCCATTAGGGGCGGCGGAGGCGCTAGCTTCGGAGTTATAACTGCATGGAAGCTGAATTTGGTTTCTGTCCCAGAGACTCTTACCATATTTTCAGTCAGCAGGACCTTGGAACAAAATGCAACCGAGCTTATTCATAGATGGCAATACGTGGCTCCCAATCTTCCTCAAGATATATTGATTTCAATTTCCATTGGTCCAGTAAATTCAAGTAAACCTGGGGAGAAAACTATACAAGCCATCTTTAGTTCGCTGTTTCTCGGTCGGGTGGATAGACTACTTCAATTGTTGGAACAAAGCTTTCCGGAATTGGGCGTAAAAAGAGAAGATTGCACTGAAGTTAGTTGGATTCAATCGGCCCTTTCCTTTGGTGGATACCCTATCCGAGAGTCACCGCAGGTCTTAACAAGCAGAAATCCTCAAATTAGGAGCACACTCCCAATAACAAGGTTTTATTTTAAAGCAAAACTAGACTACGTGCAGGAACCTATCCCAGTATCCGGTTTTGAAGGTATGTGGAAACTGTTATACGAACGAGACGCAGGTATGGCGGAAATGCTCGTGGTGCCGTATGGTGGAAGAATGAAGGAAATTTCAGAATCTGCGCTTCCATTTCCTCATAGAGCAGGCAATTTGTTCAAAATCCAACAATTGGCTTACTGGGATCAACCTGGAGCTGAGGCATCAAAAAGGTCTGTAAGTTGGGTAAGAAGATTGCATAGTTACATGACTCCGTACGTTTCTAAGTTTCCAAGAGCTTCATACATCAATTATAGAGATCTCGATCTCGGAGTTAATAGCGAAGGCAACACCAGTTATGCACAGGCTAGCATTTGGGGTTTGAAATACTTCAAGAACAATTTCAAAAAGTTGGTCCGGGTAAAAACAATGGCTGATCCAAGTAATTTTTTTAGAAACGAGCAAAGTATTCCATCCCTATACTCCAAGTGGAAGAAGAACTAAAGAAGAGTAAACTCCAAGGAGAAGTAAGCATCAAAAAGATACTTCTCGTTGTCAACAACAACATATTCTTTCATTGAATTATATTGATAAGTTGCTATTATTTGTACCTTGATTAAGGAGAATTTTTTTTATTCTTTGTTAGTGGGGAAAATAGTTTTATTTATGTATTTTACATTTTTTTATGTTGGCTTAATTGTGATTATTCGTATATAGGTTCAAATTTTGTTGCATTATTAATAAAATGCTTCATTCTTTTTATTGCACGTTTCCCCATTCATATATATATATATATATTTTCTTCTATCTTTAGTGAGAGTAAGCCGAAAATGAATCCTTATAACATAAACGATCGTCGATATTATGATAACATGGAGAGAATATATCATCAATTCTAATTAACCTTGTAATCTTTTGATGAATATAAAACAAATGAAGAAAATTTATTTTTTCATTTGGTTCTTAGAAAAAAATTCAATCAATGAAAACCTGGCTACAATCCATTGAAATCAAAGCACGAAGAATAAATCAAATGATGAGGACGAAAACACTGATTATAATACCCCAAATTTAATGCTTGAAAAGTCCACATCGTTGGAGTTGAAAATCTTTTAGGCGATAACGAAAGAAATTCATCATCTTGTCTCATTGGGCGTATAAATAGAATTAATGAACAACACATGCCTTTCAAATTCCTCTCTTTTTCGTATATAGGTTCTAATTTTGTTGCATTTTTAATAAAATGTTTCGTTCTTTTTATTGCACGTTTTCCCATTCATATATATATTTTTTCTTCTATCTTTAGTGAGAGTAAGCTGAAAATGAATTCTCATAACATAAAACAAGTTGGTTATGGAAGAAGAAGAAAGAATAATCAATAGAGGAATGAACAGTAGTATGCTGTTGGAGGTTGAAGAAGAATGAACGGTAACCAGAAAAAGAAAAAAAAAAGAATTTACGATGGGTATATTAGTCATGTTATTATAATCTAACTCATTTATCCCACAAAATATATATTTGTTTACATTTTGTGTTAATATACCATTCTTACAATTCCACAAAGTATACATAATATTTATTAATAAATCAATCCATATCCAATTATTTATCACAATTTGTATCCATCATTTCATATCTCAACCAAAAAAGTAAACGACCCTAGATATACTACATTTCATGACAAAGGATAAATCAAAAGAAAAAGGTAGGAAAAAACTCTATAATCTTGAAGGAAGAACCCAACTCTTCATCTTCAAATCCTTCATCTTGTTTCTTCTTGTGTTCTCTTCTTTTCCAAATGCTCAAGAATTCTCCATAGTCTTGAGACATTTTGGCTATTATAGTTCCCCCAAAATTAAGTCCAAAATTCGAGTCAAAAATTGCATTTCAGATTTTCATGCCGATTGGTGCCTAGGCACCGTAGTTCTAATTTTGAGCATCATCATATGGTGACTAATCATTGAAAAGCTAAGAGATAGTTCTATAATATCTATGTTTATCACTACATTGATTTCGTTTGATTTCAATAATAAAAATCAGGTTAAAGAGTATGTACTTGGCCGAAATGTTCAGGTTTGATACATTTAAGTATTAGAAGCATAACTCTTTCCACAGATTTGATATTGAGTTGATTCAAGTGCCTACAGAAAGCCAAGACATAGATCTACAATTCATATGAAGACACTAAAAATCAATTTAGTGTAGAAAGGGGTGAAAAATTAATTGAAAGAGGATACAAGTAGTGCATCAAAAACTGATCCTGGACAGCAAGAGTAGTGCCTAGGCGCTGCAATGATTGTCTAGGATAGAATGTGCAGTGCCTAGGCTCTGTAAATTGGCACCTAGGCGTTGCCTGGTGGATGACTAAGTGCAAAATGGTTTTTTTTGCCCTCTTTAGAGCATCTCCCATCAAGTTTAAGTATTACAATAGCCTCCAAATCAGATTTTTAGAGAGGGAGAGGGGGAGAGAAGAAAAGAAGCCAAGAAGGAAAAAGAGAAGAAGATGAGAAATTTCTTCCAACAGTTGAGAAGAAAACATCTACAAGGATAAGAAACTCATCTACTTCTAAGTTTTATTTCATTTTCCTCTTTCTCTCATTAATTATGTTCATGGATTTTGTTAAGTTATTATTCATTTTCATCATTATGAACTAATTTAGTTTTCTAGGGTTGTGATGTAATCTAATTATGATATTTTGAATATTTGTATCAATTCAATTCTTGATTTATTTTCAAGTTGAGTTTTCTACCTTTTTCTTAATGCTTTCAATTACTTGGCCACTAATTGAATGATTTGATAATCATATTGACCCGCGAGGTGATATATATGTCAAGTTCTATGTGTAGAAAATCATAAATTCCATGTAAGATAGGAATATACTTACATGGTTTGTGTAGTCTTGTTTGAGATCCATAAAACCTAATGAATTGTTGATTGTTGTAATTCACATAAAAATATAGTGAGTTAGCAATTGATGATATTTTCATTAAACCTTGGGAGAGGTAGTGGATAATTTAGGGATTCTCGACTATCACTTGGAAATAAATTGAAATTGATGAGATAAATTACTCAATCTGGATTAATTATGATGAAATCATAACCCTAGGATTTTTAGTTATTAAATTTCATCTTTAATTACTTTTTATTATTATTATTTTAGTTTAGTGAAATTTAGTTTGTAATCATAAATATAAACATGAGTTCAAATAAAATTAGAGTTAACAAAATTTCAGTGCTTAATAATTTAATAATTCTCATGGGAACGATAAATTATTCATCACTTTATTACTTGTATACGATAATGTGCACTTGCGTTCATGAATTTTCGCAACATTTACAAATTTACAACTATGTAATTTTTATAAGAAATGAAAAACTCTACTTTAATTGCAAGTGACATCTTTAATAATATAATACACCGTACACTCTTAAAAAAGAAAATCAAAAAGAGTTATTTTCATATGCAACTTTTTCATAGATAAATATTAATACAAAATATGTATATTATTAGATTTCATGATTTGGATTTTTATCTAACATTCTTTTTATGATTATGCACTTTTAAAGACGACCTTCACTTAGTATTTTTGAAATTGTATATAATTCAAACACATAAAAGTTAATTTATATTCTATCATTTAGTAAATATACTTGAACTTTATTTTTAATCTTTTACTTAATTCTAATAGTTTATGCATTTCAAACACTTTATTTTTTTCTTTAATATTCATTGTATTCTCATATCTGAATTAGCATATTCTCTTTAATTATTCAAAAAGTTAGAATTTTATTTAAATTAGTTTTTTATTTAAAAATATTCATTTAAAAAACTTTCATGTTTGCAAAAGTTATTCTCAAACATAAAAGATAATCAATATTATTTATAATCTTGATGATTGCCTCAAATTAAAATTTTCTCCTATTTCTATTTTAAAACTAAATATTGTTTTAATATTTATTAAATAAAGATATTTGGTATTCATCAAGGGAGTTTTAAAATTTAAATTAATGATTATTACCTCAAAATTAAAATTTTGGTCTCCTATTTCTTTTTCAAATCTATATATTGTTTTATTATTTATTAAATTAAAGTATTTGGTATTTAATCAAAGAGAGTTTCTAATTTTCAATTTCGGCTTATCACTTTTTTTATATTTTTTTAAATATGGATTTTAATTAAAATGATAGATTATTATCATATAGGTTAGGTTAGGTTTTTTGTTTTTATACATAATTTGTTTTGGAGTTTTTGACATAATAGAGCTAGAGAGATGTTTTACTAAAATTGCAAACCTTAGGAAATGCGATTCAAATAATCTTAAAGTTCATATGTTATGATAATTATATTTAGATGATTGTTAGTAAAATCTTAGAAAAGATTTTAAATTTAATTTTTAAATACTGAAATTTAAAAAGAAAGGGTAGATAGAATAAGAGAAAGCCACTATGTAATAATTTAAAGTATAAAAGTATATATATGCTACTGCAAGAAAAAAAAAACTAAAGAACTTCATTTGATATGTAACAATTTGATATTTATGGCAAAAGTCAAGTATTTCTCAACCATATATTTATTTAGGTACCAATATGACATCGACGGTTAAATTCATGTAACAAATTTAGTCTTAAAGTTTACTAATTTAAATCATGCATTGTATGTATAAGGGTTTATTTGTACCTTGATGTTTGAATATTTGGTAATCACATTCCCTTATTTGATCAAAAATTCTTAGAGAAATTATTTTAAGATAAAACTACCATATTGGTAGTTATAATTTACAATAAATAATTTAATAAGAAAAATAAATGAATGAGGTCAAATTTTAAATTTTATAGTCTCTTCAACGTCATAAAAAATACAGATTAATTTCATATATAAAGATAATTATGAATTTTATAATTGTTCATGGTTCACAAATTTATAATTGCGTAACTTTCATAATAAAATGGAAGACTCGAGTTCAAATACAAATGCCATCTTTAATAGTACAGTACATCATACACTTTGAGGGGAAACAAAAATGAGAATGAGTTACTTTTAAATATATTTTTTTCATAGATAATATATATATTGTATCTTAGTAAACCTTATATTTTAAATTTTCATCTAAAATTATATATAATTCAAACATATAAAATTTAATTTATAGTCTTTCCTTTAGTAGATATACTTGAGCTTTAATTTTGGTCTTTTACTTATTTCTAATTTATGCATTTTGAAAACTAAGGATTTTTTTTTATTAGTATTTATTGTTACCTCATATTTAAATTAGTATATTCTCTTTAACTATTGAATAAAATAGAATTTAATTTAAGTGAAAATACATTTAAACTCTAAATAAGGATTTATTATGACTTTCACAAATCATATTTTATATTGCACCTCTTAAATTTTAGTTTAAAAAATTCTATTATTATTTCAATCGCATGTGCTTCATTATAGTCTTTTTATTTCGTACTTATATAGTGGTATATTGTTAGATAATTTTAAATTAATATTCTAATAATAGAATTTGATGTAATTGAATGAACCAAAATAAAGAAAATGGATAATTAAAAGTAAATAAAATTAAATAGGTATACATGTTTTTGTAAATAAAAAATAAAAAAAAATAAAATGATTTTTTAGTATGTATTCAACATTTACAGCAAAAGTCAAACCATATTTAAAATTACACATTAAAAATTATAAAAATCCACACATCAATATAATTTAACTTAACAAAACAAAAATCAATATAGAGACCTCGATTCAAGAGTTAATAACAAGGGCAATACTAGTTATGCACAGGCAAGCATATGGGGGTTGAAGTTGATAAGTGGATTTTATAACCATTAATTGAGTACTATTTGCTTAACTTTTTATTTAGTTTTTAAATGTTTTGTTACTTTTTATGCATTTAGTTTGAAATATTGTAGGTAATAGCATAATGAGGAGAAAATGGAAATAAACATAAAACTTGGTTTAAATTTAGAATAATCCCCTTTTTGGTACTATCAGGGCAGTGTTCATATTTCAATCATAACTTTCTGCCCCAATATTATTTTGACTTTTTTATTGAATCATTGGAAAGCTAAGAGATTTAAATATAATGTTTATGTTTACCATGAAATTCAGTTCTTTCTATTTCAATGAGAAAAATTGGGTTAACTAGTCTATACTTGACTGAACATTTCAGGTATAACACATCTTGATATTTCAGGCATAAATCTTTGCACAGATTTCATATTGAATTGATTCAAGTCCCTATAGAAAGCCAAGACATAGAGGTACAATTCATATGAAGGCACCAAAAGCCAATTTAGCCTATAATTAGGTAAAACTTAATGAATTGTTGATTGTTGTAATTCACATAGGAATATAGTGGGTTAGCAATTGATGATATTTTCATTAGACCTTGGGAGAGGCTAGTAGATAATTTAGGAATTTTCGACTATCACTTAGGAAATAAATTGAGATTGATGCGATAAATTATTAAATTCAGATTAATGACGATGAAATCATAACCCTACGCTTTTAAGTTAGTGAATTTCATCTTTAAATGCTTTCTTTCATTAATTTAGTTTAGTTGAATTTAGTTTATAAACAAAATCACAAAAAATGCATTCATTCAAATAAAATTAGAGTTGACATAATTTCGGTACTTAATAATTCAACAATCCTCGTGGGAACGATAATTTAATCATCACTTTATTACTTGTATACGATAACGTGCACTTGCGTTCACAAATTTCGCAACAGAAGTACTTTAAAAACAATTTTAAAGAGTTGGTTCAAGTAAAACTCC
>JAGSPU010001384.1:0-43268 GCA_019321725.1 Paulownia fortunei | reverse complement strand
TACCTGGATCAACCGGAGTTTTACTTGAACCAACTCTTTAAAATTGTTTTTAAAGTACTTCTGTTGCGAAATTTGTGAACGCAAGTGCACGTTATCGTATACAAGTAATAAAGTGATGATTAAATTATCGTTCCCACGAGGATTGTTGAATTATTAAGTACCGAAATTATGTCAACTCTAATTTTATTTGAATGAATGCATTTTTTGTGATTTTGTTTATAAACTAAATTCAACTAAACTAAATTAATGAAAGAAAGCATTTAAAGATGAAATTCACTAACTTAAAAGCGTAGGGTTATGATTTCATCGTCATTAATCTGAATTTAATAATTTATCGCATCAATCTCAATTTATTTCCTAAGTGATAGTCGAAAATTCCTAAATTATCTACTAGCCTCTCCCAAGGTCTAATGAAAATATCATCAATTGCTAACCCACTATATTCCTATGTGAATTACAACAATCAACAATTCATTAAGTTTTACCTAATTATAGGCTAAATTGGCTTTTGGTGCCTTCATATGAATTGTACCTCTATGTCTTGGCTTTCTATAGGGACTTGAATCAATTCAATATGAAATCTGTGCAAAGATTTATGCCTGAAATATCAAGATGTGTTATACCTGAAATGTTCAGTCAAGTATAGACTAGTTAACCCAATTTTTCTCATTGAAATAGAAAGAACTGAATTTCATGGTAAACATAAACATTATATTTAAATCTCTTAGCTTTCCAATGATTCAATAAAAAAGTCAAAATAATATTGGGGCAGAAAGTTATGATTGAAATATGAACACTGCCCTGATAGTACCAAAAAGGGGATTATTCTAAATTTAAACCAAGTTTTATGTTTATTTCCATTTTCTCCTCATTATGCTATTACCTACAATATTTCAAACTAAATGCATAAAAAGTAACAAAACATTTAAAAACTAAATAAAAAGTTAAGCAAATAGTACTCAATTAATGGTTATAAAATCCACTTATCAACTTCAACCCCCATATGCTTGCCTGTGCATAACTAGTATTGCCCTTGTTATTAACTCTTGAATCGAGGTCTCTATATTGATTTTTGTTTTGTTAAGTTAAATTATATTGATGTGTGGATTTTTATAATTTTTAATGTGTAATTTTAAATATGGTTTGACTTTTGCTGTAAATGTTGAATACATACTAAAAAATCATTTTATTTTTTTTTATTTTTTATTTACAAAAACATGTATACCTATTTAATTTTATTTACTTTTAATTATCCATTTTCTTTATTTTGGTTCATTCAATTACATCAAATTCTATTATTAGAATATTAATTTAAAATTATCTAACAATATACCACTATATAAGTACGAAATAAAAAGACTATAATGAAGCACATGCGATTGAAATAATAATAGAATTTTTTAAACTAAAATTTAAGAGGTGCAATATAAAATATGATTTGTGAAAGTCATAATAAATCCTTATTTAGAGTTTAAATGTATTTTCACTTAAATTAAATTCTATTTTATTCAATAGTTAAAGAGAATATACTAATTTAAATATGAGGTAACAATAAATACTAATAAAAAAAAATCCTTAGTTTTCAAAATGCATAAATTAGAAATAAGTAAAAGACCAAAATTAAAGCTCAAGTATATCTACTAAAGGAAAGACTATAAATTAAATTTTATATGTTTGAATTATATATAATTTTAGATGAAAATTTAAAATATAAGGTTTACTAAGATACAATATATATATTATCTATGAAAAAAATATATTTAAAAGTAACTCATTCTCATTTTTGTTTCCCCTCAAAGTGTATGATGTACTGTACTATTAAAGATGGCATTTGTATTTGAACTCGAGTCTTCCATTTTATTATGAAAGTTACGCAATTATAAATTTGTGAACCATGAACAATTATAAAATTCATAATTATCTTTATATATGAAATTAATCTGTATTTTTTATGACGTTGAAGAGACTATAAAATTTAAAATTTGACCTCATTCATTTATTTTTCTTATTAAATTATTTATTGTAAATTATAACTACCAATATGGTAGTTTTATCTTAAAATAATTTCTCTAAGAATTTTTGATCAAATAAGGGAATGTGATTACCAAATATTCAAACATCAAGGTACAAATAAACCCTTATACATACAATGCATGATTTAAATTAGTAAACTTTAAGACTAAATTTGTTACATGAATTTAACCGTCGATGTCATATTGGTACCTAAATAAATATATGGTTGAGAAATACTTGACTTTTGCCATAAATATCAAATTGTTACATATCAAATGAAGTTCTTTAGTTTTTTTTTTCTTGCAGTAGCATATATATACTTTTATACTTTAAATTATTACATAGTGGCTTTCTCTTATTCTATCTACCCTTTCTTTTTAAATTTCAGTATTTAAAAATTAAATTTAAAATCTTTTCTAAGATTTTACTAACAATCATCTAAATATAATTATCATAACATATGAACTTTAAGATTATTTGAATCGCATTTCCTAAGGTTTGCAATTTTAGTAAAACATCTCTCTAGCTCTATTATGTCAAAAACTCCAAAACAAATTATGTATAAAAACAAAAAACCTAACCTAACCTATATGATAATAATCTATCATTTTAATTAAAATCCATATTTAAAAAAATATAAAAAAAGTGATAAGCCGAAATTGAAAATTAGAAACTCTCTTTGATTAAATACCAAATACTTTAATTTAATAAATAATAAAACAATATATAGATTTGAAAAAGAAATAGGAGACCAAAATTTTAATTTTGAGGTAATAATCATTAATTTAAATTTTAAAACTCCCTTGATGAATACCAAATATCTTTATTTAATAAATATTAAAACAATATTTAGTTTTAAAATAGAAATAGGAGAAAATTTTAATTTGAGGCAATCATCAAGATTATAAATAATATTGATTATCTTTTATGTTTGAGAATAACTTTTGCAAACATGAAAGTTTTTTAAATGAATATTTTTAAATAAAAAACTAATTTAAATAAAATTCTAACTTTTTGAATAATTAAAGAGAATATGCTAATTCAGATATGAGAATACAATGAATATTAAAGAAAAAAATAAAGTGTTTGAAATGCATAAACTATTAGAATTAAGTAAAAGATTAAAAATAAAGTTCAAGTATATTTACTAAATGATAGAATATAAATTAACTTTTATGTGTTTGAATTATATACAATTTCAAAAATACTAAGTGAAGGTCGTCTTTAAAAGTGCATAATCATAAAAAGAATGTTAGATAAAAATCCAAATCATGAAATCTAATAATATACATATTTTGTATTAATATTTATCTATGAAAAAGTTGCATATGAAAATAACTCTTTTTGATTTTCTTTTTTAAGAGTGTACGGTGTATTATATTATTAAAGATGTCACTTGCAATTAAAGTAGAGTTTTTCATTTCTTATAAAAATTACATAGTTGTAAATTTGTAAATGTTGCGAAAATTCATGAACGCAAGTGCACATTATCGTATACAAGTAATAAAGTGATGAATAATTTATCGTTCCCATGAGAATTATTAAATTATTAAGCACTGAAATTTTGTTAACTCTAATTTTATTTGAACTCATGTTTATATTTATGATTACAAACTAAATTTCACTAAACTAAAATAATAATAATAAAAAGTAATTAAAGATGAAATTTAATAACTAAAAATCCTAGGGTTATGATTTCATCATAATTAATCCAGATTGAGTAATTTATCTCATCAATTTCAATTTATTTCCAAGTGATAGTCGAGAATCCCTAAATTATCCACTACCTCTCCCAAGGTTTAATGAAAATATCATCAATTGCTAACTCACTATATTTTTATGTGAATTACAACAATCAACAATTCATTAGGTTTTATGGATCTCAAACAAGACTACACAAACCATGTAAGTATATTCCTATCTTACATGGAATTTATGATTTTCTACACATAGAACTTGACATATATATCACCTCGCGGGTCAATATGATTATCAAATCATTCAATTAGTGGCCAAGTAATTGAAAGCATTAAGAAAAAGGTAGAAAACTCAACTTGAAAATAAATCAAGAATTGAATTGATACAAATATTCAAAATATCATAATTAGATTACATCACAACCCTAGAAAACTAAATTAGTTCATAATGATGAAAATGAATAATAACTTAACAAAATCCATGAACATAATTAATGAGAGAAAGAGGAAAATGAAATAAAACTTAGAAGTAGATGAGTTTCTTATCCTTGTAGATGTTTTCTTCTCAACTGTTGGAAGAAATTTCTCATCTTCTTCTCTTTTTCCTTCTTGGCTTCTTTTCTTCTCTCCCCCTCTCCCTCTCTAAAAATCTGATTTGGAGGCTATTGTAATACTTAAACTTGATGGGAGATGCTCTAAAGAGGGCAAAAAAAACCATTTTGCACTTAGTCATCCACCAGGCAACGCCTAGGTGCCAATTTACAGAGCCTAGGCACTGCACATTCTATCCTAGACAATCATTGCAGCGCCTAGGCACTACTCTTGCTGTCCAGGATCAGTTTTTGATGCACTACTTGTATCCTCTTTCAATTAATTTTTCACCCCTTTCTACACTAAATTGATTTTTAGTGTCTTCATATGAATTGTAGATCTATGTCTTGGCTTTCTGTAGGCACTTGAATCAACTCAATATCAAATCTGTGGAAAGAGTTATGCTTCTAATACTTAAATGTATCAAACCTGAACATTTCGGCCAAGTACATACTCTTTAACCTGATTTTTATTATTGAAATCAAACGAAATCAATGTAGTGATAAACATAGATATTATAGAACTATCTCTTAGCTTTTCAATGATTAGTCACCATATGATGATGCTCAAAATTAGAACTACGGTGCCTAGGCACCAATCGGCATGAAAATCTGAAATGCAATTTTTGACTCGAATTTTGGACTTAATTTTGGGGGAACTATAATAGCCAAAATGTCTCAAGACTATGGAGAATTCTTGAGCATTTGGAAAAGAAGAGAACACAAGAAGAAACAAGATGAAGGATTTGAAGATGAAGAGTTGGGTTCTTCCTTCAAGATTATAGAGTTTTTTCCTACCTTTTTCTTTTGATTTATCCTTTGTCATGAAATGTAGTATATCTAGGGTCGTTTACTTTTTTGGTTGAGATATGAAATGATGGATACAAATTGTGATAAATAATTGGATATGGATTGATTTATTAATAAATATTATGTATACTTTGTGGAATTGTAAGAATGGTATATTAACACAAAATGTAAACAAATATATATTTTGTGGGATAAATGAGTTAGATTATAATAACATGACTAATATACCCATCGTAAATTCTTTTTTTTTTCTTTTTCTGGTTACCGTTCATTCTTCTTCAACCTCCAACAGCATACTACTGTTCATTCCTCTATTGATTATTCTTTCTTCTTCTTCCATAACCAACTTGTTTTATGTTATGAGAATTCATTTTCAGCTTACTCTCACTAAAGATAGAAGAAAAAATATATATATGAATGGGAAAACGTGCAATAAAAAGAACGAAACATTTTATTAAAAATGCAACAAAATTAGAACCTATATACGAAAAAGAGAGGAATTTGAAAGGCATGTGTTGTTCATTAATTCTATTTATACGCCCAATGAGACAAGATGATGAATTTCTTTCGTTATCGCCTAAAAGATTTTCAACTCCAACGATGTGGACTTTTCAAGCATTAAATTTGGGGTATTATAATCAGTGTTTTCGTCCTCATCATTTGATTTATTCTTCGTGCTTTGATTTCAATGGATTGTAGCCAGGTTTTCATTGATTGAATTTTTTTCTAAGAACCAAATGAAAAAATAAATTTTCTTCATTTGTTTTATATTCATCAAAAGATTACAAGGTTAATTAGAATTGATGATATATTCTCTCCATGTTATCATAATATCGACGATCGTTTATGTTATAAGGATTCATTTTCGGCTTACTCTCACTAAAGATAGAAGAAAATATATATATATATATATGAATGGGGAAACGTGCAATAAAAAGAATGAAGCATTTTATTAATAATGCAACAAAATTTGAACCTATATACGAATAATCACAATTAAGCCAACATAAAAAAATGTAAAATACATAAATAAAACTATTTTCCCCACTAACAAAGAATAAAAAAAATTCTCCTTAATCAAGGTACAAATAATAGCAACTTATCAATATAATTCAATGAAAGAATATGTTGTTGTTGACAACGAGAAGTATCTTTTTGATGCTTACTTCTCCTTGGAGTTTACTCTTCTTTAGTTCTTCTTCCACTTGGAGTATAGGGATGGAATACTTTGCTCGTTTCTAAAAAAATTACTTGGATCAGCCATTGTTTTTACCCGGACCAACTTTTTGAAATTGTTCTTGAAGTATTTCAAACCCCAAATGCTAGCCTGTGCATAACTGGTGTTGCCTTCGCTATTAACTCCGAGATCGAGATCTCTATAATTGATGTATGAAGCTCTTGGAAACTTAGAAACGTACGGAGTCATGTAACTATGCAATCTTCTTACCCAACTTACAGACCTTTTTGATGCCTCAGCTCCAGGTTGATCCCAGTAAGCCAATTGTTGGATTTTGAACAAATTGCCTGCTCTATGAGGAAATGGAAGCGCAGATTCTGAAATTTCCTTCATTCTTCCACCATACGGCACCACGAGCATTTCCGCCATACCTGCGTCTCGTTCGTATAACAGTTTCCACATACCTTCAAAACCGGATACTGGGATAGGTTCCTGCACGTAGTCTAGTTTTGCTTTAAAATAAAACCTTGTTATTGGGAGTGTGCTCCTAATTTGAGGATTTCTGCTTGTTAAGACCTGCGGTGACTCTCGGATAGGGTATCCACCAAAGGAAAGGGCCGATTGAATCCAACTAACTTCAGTGCAATCTTCTCTTTTTACGCCCAATTCCGGAAAGCTTTGTTCCAACAATTGAAGTAGTCTATCCACCCGACCGAGAAACAGCGAACTAAAGATGGCTTGTATAGTTTTCTCCCCAGGTTTACTTGAATTTACTGGACCAATGGAAATTGAAATCAATATATCTTGAGGAAGATTGGGAGCCACGTATTGCCATCTATGAATAAGCTCGGTTGCATTTTGTTCCAAGGTCCTGCTGACTGAAAATATGGTAAGAGTCTCTGGGACAGAAACCAAATTCAGCTTCCATGCAGTTATAACTCCGAAGCTAGCGCCTCCGCCGCCCCTAATGGCCCAGAAAAGATCTTCGCCCATGGATTTTCTATCAAGAATTCTTCCTTTAACATCGATCATACGTGCATCCATAATATTATCAGCAGCAAGGCCATATTTTCTCAACATTGGCCCGTAGCCTCCTCCGCTAAATAGACCGCCAACTCCAACAGTGGGACACGCACCTGCTGGAAAAGCGAGTGTCCTGCTTTTCTGGCTGATTTTGTAATAGAGTTGTCCAATGGTTGCACCAGCTTGAACCCACGCTGTTTTTTGCTCAACATCAATTGTTATTTCACTTAGATTGAGCAAATCCAGGACTACAAATGGGACCTTGGAAGTATATGATAGTCCCTCATAGTCATGGCCGCCACTTCGAGTTCTAATTTGCATTCCATTTTCTCTGGCACAAACCACGATTCCCTTAATTTGGGATTCGTGCATCGGGGTAACAATGACTTGAGGTCTCGGTGTGGAGGCCGATGTGAATCTTCGGCTTCTTATGGAAGATTGGAGAATGGATAGATATGAAGAGTTGGATGGGGTATAAACAACATTGGAAATTCCAGTATTATTTTGCAAATGAAGGGACAAACATTGGAGAAAATCATTGTGTTCCTGGGATTGAGCAGGCCACGAGCACAAAAGGATGACAAGATAAAGATAAAGAAAAAGAGAGGAATTTGATAGGCTTGGAGTCTTCATTGTTTGTAGGTAGTAGTTGATATGGGTATAAGACGCATTAAGGCTTCTATTTATACGCAGAATGAGGCGACATGATGAATTTGTCAATTCAAAATCTTTTGTTATATATATATGTGAACACCATCGGGGGTCTGACCCTTTCTTTCCTTAAGGCATAAAATATTTTTAATTCCAATGATGTGGACTTTTCAATCATCAATTTTGAATGAAGCCGTTATCAGCGTTTTCGTCCTCATTATTTGACTCATATTTTATGTTGATTTCAATTGACTGATATTTAAGGATGCATAAATAAGTTCTTTCAATTAAATATATGTTTTCATATTAGCATTAAATAAATTCTTTCAATTAAGTTTTAATATTAATTGAAATTAACAAAAAAAAAAATGAGAGGTTCTTCTAAGCAATTCGAGTACATTTTTTTAATTGACCAGAAAAAGGGTAATTCCAGTTTCTTGACCCAATTTTTGATTTCAACCGCAGGAAAATAATATATATGCATATATTTGTCAACTAACGCGTGAAATGTGAATTGAGTAGAAAATGGAAATTTTGATATTAATTACAAAAAGTCTAGTTTGATTTTCTATGTTGAGTTGCGCCACTGCATTTGATAGTCCTTGTTGGGTGGAATTGATTTCTTGAATATTTCTTTTTCATACAAAATCTCCCTTTTTTTCATAAAGAATGGATCAATTTATTAATAGTGCAATAAAAATACAATCACCTGATGGCACATTGTTGACAATACACAACCACTATGAGACCAATACAAAATTTGTAAAATACAAAGTTGAAAAATGAAAACCTAAAATTGCTATTAATTTAGTATTAATTAAAAAGAATATCTAAAATTCTTATTGTTATTAACGAGAACTATTTCTCTGATGCTTCTCCCCGAAGTTTACTCTTCTTTAGTTCTTCCATTTGGAGTATAAGGGTGTAATACATCGCTCGTTTCTTAAAAAGTTACCTGGATCAATTGTAGTTTTTAGTTGAACTATCTTTTTAAAATTGTTCTTGAAGTACTTTAGCTCCCATATGCTGGTCTGTGCATAACTAGCATTGCCCTCATTATTAACTCATAAATCGAGGTCTCCATAATTGATGTAACAGCTCTTGAAAACTTCGAATAATAAAGAGTTGTGTAATTGTGCAATCATCTTGCCTTTTTGATGCCTCAGCCCTGTGTTCATCCTAGTAAGCCAATCATTGGATTTTGAACAAACCGCCAGCTCTACGAGGGAACGGAAGCTCAAAATCTTAAATTTCATTCATTCTTCTACTATGTGGCACCACTAGCATTTCCGACATAACCACTTCTCGTTCGTATGACAGTTTCCACGTACCTTCAAAATCGGATACTAGAACTCCATAGGCTTATTTTTCATGTCACTCTCCACTAATATAAACTAACATAACATCAAGGATCATTAGGATTTTGAAAGCTTGTAATGTGTGGCTAGGGTAATGGTAGGATAAAATATAATATAGTTGCTTGAATTACTCATAGCACATGACTATTCTAGAGCCTTGTTGATGAGCACCACCACATTTTCATCTCACACCTTCACGGATCTTTCATCTTTTGATTTGTCACATCACTTTATTAATTAAACTCCCTTTGTTTTTTTTTTTCTTTCTTCATATATTTTTTTAAGTGATACAACCACAAACTTATTTGTTTTTATGAACAATGGGTGTTGTACTTTTTCCTCATCTTTCTTTATATTTTTTTTCCGGGAGTTTTGTACAAATCGTCATCTCTATTTTGCCAAAAAAAATTTCAAACCACTTTGAATGCTCAAAATGATATTACTAGAATAGCCCTGAGTTGAGTGTAGAGTAATATGTAAGATAAATTTTTTATGTCAATTCTTTAATTGAGGTTGGTTTATATGGTGACAGGCTCATCAGATGACACTAGGGATTATACATCATAAACAAGATAGCTTGAAAGGCTCAAACGATCCAAAAATGGCATAAATCCCTTTCCTAATATTTTGTAGTCTATGATTTCACCTCAAGTGACAATCAAACAAGTTATAGAATTATATGAGATCATAAAAAAGTATTAAGTTCACATAAACTTTTTTTAAGCGAGCAGAAAAACCAAATGTTCAAGACTATGTGCTCAATATATCAAAGAATTACAAGAAATGTAAAAATACCACAAGAGTCAAGTACATACATAAACACAACATTTATCAATTTTTAAAAGTTATAAACAAACAAGATCAAATTAAGCATGTACATCACCTCCAAACTTAGAACTATCATTGTCCTCAATGTTAAATAAAACAAGATAAGATATAGAAGACTTCCCTGAATGAGGGTAGTGTTAGTTCTCATCAACTTCATCAGCATTCTCTTCAAGAACAATAATGAACGTGTATTTATTAGCTGGTGACATATCACTCTTTATTTTATAAATCCTTCCCCAAACTTGAGTTGGATCTTAAAATGAAAACAAACAAAAAAAGTTTCATCAAACTAAAAGGAAAAAATAAATATCAAACAACTAAATAAACCTACATAATAAAATAAAATGTAGAACACTTGGGTTGCCTCCCAATAAGCGCTTCATTTATAGTCTTCAACCGGAGTTCTTCTTTGCTCAACTGGGGTCCAAAAATAAGTGTTTTCTCATGTCATATGTTTGTATGCTCCATAATTGTCGGTGATCCCCAAACATAAACATAGTGAGCATAATCCGACACGGGATCAAGTGGCTTTTGTACATTGATGAGTGCATGCCCAATGATCAAAAATAGTTATTTTATTGTTAGACTTTAATATAATATGATTCAATAATCATAATCCAGAATCGTCATGTAAATTATCAAAAAATACTTTAATTCTAAATCGGAAGCGTACCTGAATTCATGTCAATGAAAGCAATCGGAGTATGCGTCTTCCACAGTCAAATCAACTTAGAATACTCAATGGGTCTCTCTCTAAGATGAGAAAGAGTAGAAGAGCAATATTGTATGATATGACTTGGGGATCATAACTCATAATGTTCTTTATATACTAGGTCAAAGAGAATCCATCAATCCTGAATTTGACTAGTATTAGGTTTGTATACATTATAAAGTCCATACCCTAAAGATATTCCTAGAGTCTCATATGGTAGATCACTTATTTGACTTTAGATAGTCTATAATTGTTGTTTAAATATGTAAGTCTATATTAGGAAATTAATTCTAACAATCTCCCACTTGGACTACATATGATATTGTAAACAATTATATTATAAATCTTGAGTGCGTACAAAATGCTATCTATCTTTGAAATATCTCCTGAGTTACAATCTGGTCCATCACCTATATCAGCATGGGATCAAAGCGATCTTTGTTACATTTATTCGTAACTAGACCCATCAATGGTCACCACACTAACATATTCAAAGATATAGATTGAGTATTGATGTATAGCATGGAAATTACATGCAATGTGATCTCAAACATGCCTATTTCCAACTGGTCCTTCTTTATTCTTTATGAGATCATGCTAAACTGCAAATAATTTAGAGTATGAAAATAAACTAAATCTTCTTTATTCTGCAGATAATAAACATAAATTGTGTCTAAACCAAAAAAATATCAAAATTATAAACTCCTACTGAAGTGCACATATCAAATAATACAACACCCTATGAGCAGTGTACTCATGAAACACTTTGGATGGTAAACCCTTGATGAGTGGATCCGCAGTCATGGAGTTTGTCCGAATATGTTCTATAGACACTTGATAACTTTGAATTCTTTCTTTATTTAACAATAAGAAACTTGATGTCTATGTGCATCGACTTCAAAAAGCTTTGTTGTTAATGGAATAAGGTAAAGCCGATTTATTATCACAATATATCTTTAGTAGTATTTAATACCAGCCTTAATATGCAGCCCAGTGGCAAAGTTACGCAGCCATATCCCAGGATTAGATGCCTCGTAACAGGCTATGAATTCAACTACCATAGTGGAAAAAGCTATGAGTGTCTGCTTAGCACTCTTCCCAAAAATAGCTCTTCCAGCTAGCAATTAAGTATAGCCCAAAGTGGATCTCTGACTGTATAGGTATCCAATAAAATTGGAATTAGAATACCGAATGATCTCCTGAAGATCTGATTTTCGATAATTGAGCATACAATCTTTTATTCTGTATAAACATCGTATAACCCTTTTGGCTGCTTCTCAATGATCCATTCTAGGGTTATTTAAATATCTACCTAATATTCCTTCTATGCATGCTATATCTGGATGAATACAAACTTTAGCATACATAAGGCTTCCTATAGCTAATGCATGAGGAATCTTTTGCATTTCTTTTATTTTAAACTTATTCTTGGGGCACTAATTGAGACTAAACTTGTCTCTTTTAGCAATAGAAGTATCTCCTGGTGTGCAATCTTTCATGTAAAATCTACTGAAAATCCTTTCAATATAGCTCTTTTGTGATAACCCAAGGATACCTCGAGAGAGATCTCAATATATCTGTATGCCTAAGACATAAAAGATATTCCCAAGATCTTTCATCTCAAAGTTCTTAGTCAGAAATCTCTTGGTTTCATGCAATAAGCCTATATCACTACTGGCTAATAGTATGTCATCGACATATAACACCAGAAAGATGTATTTACTCCCACTAAATTTGTGGTATACACAATCATCAATCTTATTTACCTCAAACCCAAACAAGATAATGACTTGATGAAATTTATGATACCATTAACGGGAAGCCAACTCCAAATCAAAATGAGCTACAACTGCCAAAATGATTCTAAAGAGTATTTTAATTAAACCAAAATGAAAGTCTCTTTATAATCAATGTATTCATTTTAAGTGAAATTCTTGACGACAAGACATACTTTATATCTCTCAACATTGCCTTTTTAATCCTTATTGGTCTTAAATATCAATTTGCAACCAATGTGTATCACATCTTTAGGCAATTTGATGAGATCCCAAATGTCATTGTCTCTTATGGATTTCATCTTATCTTTCATAGCATCAATCTACTTTTGAAAACTAAAACTTTATTGGTTTGATGAAAGTTGATTGAATCATTTTTCATCAGTCTTATGTCAACCTCATATTCATGGAGAAAGACGATATAATAACCAGAATCGTTGTTCTCCTTTCTCAAGTGGATTTCTTAATTGCATTTCCACTTGAAATTGTTGAGTTTGCTCTTTAAAAAATAATTTTCTTTATTTTGAAGAGAGAACTCCTCAACATTGTCTTGCTAGTCTGAATTTGTATCTTGAACAATTTCCAAAATAGAAGCCTAAACATTATCAATATTGACACTAGGAAGAGAAATGAATTCCTCTTAAAAAACAAGACAATGTCTTTAACTTTATCTCCCTCTCAAACTCAACTTTCTCAAGAGAAACTGTATTTCCCATCTAAAAATAACCTAGTCAAGGGATCATAAAATTTGTAATATCTTGAAGATTTAAAGTACCCAACAAAGTGGCAGCTTAAAGATCTGGAGTCCAGTTTCCTTTTATTTGGCTTTTAAGGCCTTACCTTAGTTGGACAACCCCAAATATATTGCATATCCATAATCCATAAGGAGTTTTAGTTACCACTTTAATTGGAACCTTGTTAATAATGTAAGTTGCAGTCTTTAGTACTTCTCTCAAGTTTTTTTTTTTTAATGTGTTCACCCTTCTTGCAGAAGTAACAGGTAAATTCCTAATCCTGTTTCTTTTGCAATTTCTGTTATGGTGTCCCAATTGCTAAGTGAGCACTTTTAGTCTTTTCTCATTCAAACATTTCTTGCATACTAATATATGAACTCATTAAGAGTCCATTTGTCCTTTAGGGTGTTGTCACTCACTTTAAACTGTCCATATTGTGCAAGAAGAGAAATGAAACCATATGCACAAGCAAGTTCTCAAATAGCTCTAACTTTAGTGCCTTTAATTTGGAAGCGAGGTTAGACATTTTCATAATGTGCTTCCTTATGTTTCATTGTTCTTTATACCTTATTGAAATAAGATTAACCAAAAAATGTGTTTGTTTCAATCAATATCTTTAAGAAACTTTTTAGCACTATCCTCCTCAGACATAGTGCCCTTAAATATTTCTAGAATTGTATATTTTATGATCATAAGACTCATGAGGTTAGAAAAACCCCACTTTTCAAAGTCCCTTTAACCTTAGGGTAACTTTCATTAGTGAGCGTAGGAGATTATTCAATCTGAAGCGCAAGATCAAAATCTATGCACCCAAAAACAATCACAATGTTCTTTTTTAAATTCTTGAAATTTGTGCCTTTAAGCACAAATAAAATTAACATTGGCAGATATTGTAAAATTATAAGCAGAAACATAATTCAAGGAACAAAACTAAATAACATGCTCATAATCAATATTTATGTCATCATAAAAAAACAATTCATATTTATGCATGACATAATTAAATAATAGTGGGCTCCATCATGAGATACCTAGCACAACATTGATGTTTAGCTTTTGGACAAAAATATCAACTATAAGTGGTACTCTAAATGTAGTAATCAAATACTAACAATTAGTCCTATCAAACAATAACCTTCATTTGGGCTAATTATTGCTCACATGGAAAACCTAATAATCATCACGTACTTATTACCACAGGTATATTTGTTATTTGGCCAAACAATAACCTTCTTTTGAACCGATCATTATTTGCATAAATAACAAACATACACATCTTAATATCCCAAAATAAATAAATATATACAATAGAGGTTACTTTGACAACGTATTATTGCAATCAATTTATTTTGTGATATCAGACAAGTGGAAACAAATATAATCCCAAATTTATCTCGCATGTCTATCATCTGGCCAAATAATAATCTTCCTTTGGGCCGATTATTATCCGCGAAGATATAGACATAATGCAAACTTTTTACTTGATATCTAATATTTTAAAAATAAATTTAATAATAGTAGTCACTTTGATGATGTATTATTTCAATTTATCTCGAAATATAAGATAAGATTTTCAAAATTTTCTTTATTGGGATTTTACTGAAATTGGATTAAGTCTTATACGAATGAGATTTAAACTCAATTTTGAATTCAAATCTAATTCAATCCTTATGGGTTAGAATAAATCTTACCCGCTTTATGACCCAAACAATGAGCCCAAACTTAAGCTCAAAATTCAACCTTATAAGTTTGAGCCTAATAATATATTTTTAATCTTTATTTTAATTTAAAATCCGAAAACCAAATAGGCTTTAAATCTTAATCCATAACTGAATTAAGCCCAAAATAAATTAGACTAAAAATTATTTATAATTTAAGCCCAAAATAACATAAATTCAAATTTAAATGCGAAATTAAGCCCAAACAGGCCACAAATTGAATTAACTCAAATAAATCAGGCCTAAATTAAAATAATACTTAATTTCAAAATTAGACCTAAATTATATTTAGCCTTTAATCTAATTATAATTAATCCTAATCTACCAAACATAAAACAAAAGACCCAGCACCCATTCCTCATTTCCCCACACCATTTTCCTGTCGGCTGCTCATTTCCCACTGCCATTACCAATAGCCATCGAAAATAGATAGCCACCGGCCTGATGATTCAACCTCCAGCCATTGACGTAGCCCTTGCTAGTCGCCGGCCACCACTGCTTGCAACCGCCACCCTACGCTGCCCCGACACAGCTACGGTGACTGCAGCAGTGAGCTGCCACAGATCAGCCACTCTTTTTTGTGAAGACCGTTGTTCTCCTCGCGAAGACCGCGAAGCAGGCCGCCACCTTTTTAATTTCGTGTTGTTTCGGTGGTGATCGAAGAAACAAGACGGATGGGTGTTGCCCAATTCCTGATGGGCCACCCGCCGCCACCTTCGCGGCTGTCTGTTGGAGGGAAAAGAGCTACTCTACCGCGTGGAATGCATAATATATAGGCCAGTTTTGTTTTATTTTTTTATTTTGATTTTTTGTTGTTGGGTTGTTCTTCATGATGTGGAGAAGATGGCGGTGTTGGTTGGGGGTAAACCGATATTTAAACAAGAGCAATAACTTTTATTTAAAATCAATAATTTGAAACAAATCAGCAAATTATAATCTGTAATATTCAAAAAGTTGGAAACTGTTATCCCAAAAATTTGCTGATCTGAATTCATAATTTTCACAAAATTATTTTCAAAATTCTTCTTCTGATTATAAAAATAAAATATAATCATAATAGAAGAAATAAACAATTCTTGATAATCTATCATGACCTGTTCTGATACCAATTTTTAGACTTTAATATAATATGATTCAATAATCATAATCTAGAATCGTCATGTAAATAATCAAAAAATACTTTAATTCTAAATCGGAAGCGTACCTGAATCCATGTAAATGAAAGCAATTGGGGTATGCGTCTTCCACAGTCAAATCAACTTAGAATACTCAATGGGTCTTTCTCTAAGATGGGAAAGAGGAGAAGAACAATATTGTATGATATGACTTGGGGACTATAACCCATAATGTTCTTTATATACTAGGTCAAAGAGAATTCATCAATCCTGAATTTGACTAGTATTAGATCTGTATACATTATAAAGTCCATACCCTAAAGATATTCCTAGAGTCTCATATGGTAGATCACTTATTTGACTGTATCAAATTAGATAGCCTATAATTATTGTTTAAATATGTAAGTCCATATTAGAAAATTAATTCTAACACTTATGTGAAATAGAAGTCTCTGTCCTTTTCATTGTCGGGGATGATGAAATTTATAGGGAGAATAAATTTGTCAACATCCTCAAGTAAACTTCTCTTTTTCACCATAGAATGCTTTAATGAGCAATCTACCAACTCGTGATCCTCTAATTCATGCTTGTGTGATGAGATGCCCATATTATCCTCCACAACATTTGACATAGGCTTGTTATTTTGTACAAGATGAGGATAAGAAACTCCCATGTAGAAAACTCAACTTGAAAAATAAATCAACAATTGAATTGATAAAAATATTCAAAATATCCAAATTAAATTACAACACAACCCTAGAAAAAGAAATTAGTCATGGTGAAAATGAAATATAACTTAACAATATTTATAAATATAATCAAAGAGAGAATGAGGAAAATAAAAATAGAACTTGGAAGAGGATGAGTTTCTTTCCTTGTGATGTCTTTTTTCTCAATCTTGAAAAAAATCTCTCATCTTCTCCTTGTCTTCTACTTTTCTTCCTTCTTCTTTCTTCATTCTTAACTTCTCTTCACTCATCTCCTCCCCCCCAAAAAACTGACTTAGAGGCTCTTGGGATACTTAAAACTGATGGAAGATGCCCTAAAGAGGGTGCCCTTACTTGTCTGCCTGGCAGTGCCTGGGCACGAGGTGCTACCTTCATTAGGCGCTAGAGCTACTCAGAAAAAATATTTTATTTTAATTTTAATTTTTTTTAAAAAAATGTAAGATAAATGTAGATTTTTGTAAATCCAAGTGACATTCTTTTCTCATCCTCAAATTTGCAAAATAAATACTAAAAACAAAAATAAAATTCTCAAAAATTTCAAAAACTAATCAAAAAGTTAAGTTAATGGGTATAAAACCTACTCATCATGCACCTATTGAAGTTTTGGATGAATTGTATGAGTTGTTTACTTATGAGTCAGAAAAGGTTGTGGAGGCAAGGGGATTATAGTTTTCGAGTAGGGGAATAGTAATCATGACCTTCAAGGGTTAATTCTCAAGGAAGACAGTCTTGGTCATTTTCAATTATATTTTTTTAAATAATAAATGAGGTAAAAAACTCTACTTTATCTAGAGTTACTTTAAAGTTACTTCATGTGAAGAAACTCATAAAGGTTCTAGAGGTAAATCCATATGCAAAAATCTTGAGAAAATTAAAGGATTATCCTTCAATGGATGATGTTCAACTCCACATATCAAGAGATGTGAAATTAGTATATAATTTTCCAACAGCTAATCAAGGTGCAGCAGTATAGGTTGAAGGAAATAATGCTAACATACCATTCAAATGAGATATTTAGTCCATACACATTCAGGTCACATACTCAAAATAAAATATTATTATAGATTTTATGACCCATTGCAATATTGAAATTTTTTTGTATGATAGACAGAAAGTGCATATATCATTACCCACAATCATATTATGATGGAATAATATAAGGTAAAGATGGATATTTAATATACAAAAAGAAGAAAAAATGGATTGACAATTCAAGTTCAAAATGCACAAGTGAATAATGAGTGGGTAGTACCTTATAATCTATAGCTATTATCAAGATAAAATTATCATATCAATATTGAGATATGTTTAGGAGTGACAACAATGAAATTCCCTACAAATATAGTGGCAATTCATCTCAACGATGATGAATTTAATGTAGGTCTCTCCTCAAGAAGTATTGTGGAGAATTTTTGAATTTAAATTGAATGAGATATTCCAATAGTTATCAACTTGCGGCTTCACTTCCTAAATCAACAATGTGTAACTTATTTGGCCAATAAAAATTTAGAAAATACTTTGAAATGGGATCATGTCTCTAAAACAATGATCACAAAGTATTTTCTATGTGCTTGAAAAGTGACAATGCAAGAAAATATCGTTATGTGGAATTTCCAGAGCACTACGTATGGGACAAACAAAATAAATATTGGAAAGAAAAAAAGAAAAGAGATGTGATTGGACGTATAAATATTGAATATCATATTGAATGAGAAGGATATTATCTTAGATTACTCTTAAATCATGTTAGAGGGCTAACATCTTTTCAAGATTTTCTAACAGTAAATTATACATGATACTCCAGTTTCAAAAAAGCAGAACAAAAAATAGGATTCCTAGAATCTGATCTAAGTGTTATTGAATATTTAAATGAAGCTATCACTTGTCAAATGCCACATGAACTCTGAATACTATTTGCAATTATTTTGGTATACTATGCACCAATAGATATGACAATTCTTTGGGATACATACTTTGAGGTAATGCCTTTATATTTTAAAAGATAATCCAAAACCTCAGTTGAAGTATAAATTGCTAAATTTTGACAAGTTTGAATTTTTTTCTTGGAGAGCAAAGGAAAAAACATCAATCTATATGATCTTTCAAACATTTTTATTGATTTATATAACATCGACTAAGATTTTTCGAGTGAAATACAAGGTGAAATGTTAATAGAAATACTTTTGGAAGATTATAAAACAGAGCTAAAGTTGAATCCGAACAACATAAAGTTTTTTTTAATTATAATAGATTGCATAGAGAATGGCAAGAGTATAATTTTCTTTATTGATAGGCCAAGTGGAACATAAAAAATATTCTTGTACCGTGCATTTTTAGTTCATCTTAGATCCAAAAATTTAATAGCACTTGCAACTAGGACGTTTGAAGTTGTTGCTGCAATAATGCTATGGGAGAACAACACATTCATGTTTCAAATTATCAATAGATGCAAATGAATCTAGTGAGTGCACTGTGTCCATGCAAATTAGAGCTGCAGAGTTATTGCGAAAAGCATAACTATTTTAATAAGAAGAAACACCAATGGTGAAATGATAGGACATTAAACATATTGATAAATTATTTAAAAATGTAATGGGAAATAATGAAGATTTTGGTGGAAAAGTGATAGTTTTTTATGGAAATTATAGAGAAGTACTACAAGTCATTCTTAGGGAAATAATCTATCAAACTTTTTCTGCAAGTTTGCTGAAATCATAACTATTGCCCAAAATGAAAAAATTACTTTGTTAAAGTATGGGAGGTCGAGAAATGATCCAAACTTCAGTGAGTTCTTACTTAGAATGGGAACAGAACAAGACTCAATACAAGGACTTATTAGGGTTGTTTTCCTAGCTTTACATAAGAATGCCCACTCAACTCCTGATATGACAAAACGAGCAATATTAACCATTAAAAATGAGCATGTTGATATTTAAATGAGAACTTGATCTCTAAGTCTTCTGAAGAAGTAAGAACTTTTAATAGTTTTGATGAAACTATTGATGACACAAATAACTATTATGAGGAGGATTTTTTGAACACTTTATCAAATGGATGGGGGAAATTCAATAATAACATAACTGATGCTGAGATTATGTTTGGATAATATATTGAAAAGGTCTTTGTACATAGAGTTCCATTTTCGTGAGATGAAAATGAAGGTTATCTATTTTAATTTGGACATATAAAGTTCCTTGTTAGACTTTGCTTTGCCATGACAATCAATAAAGCTCAAGGACAAACAATTCAAAATATTGGTGTCTATTTGCCTCATTCAGTGTTTTCTGATAACCAATTGTATGTTGCTCTCTCTAGAAGAACTTCAATGTCAACAATCGTTTGATCAAACCAGACATCGTAAGTATAAGAGAAAAAACGTTGACTAAAAATAAAGTTTTGAGTGTAGGTACAAATATTATTCCACCTAAGTTATATATTAAATACTACCAATAGTAACTAATATTATATTTTTCTTAGGACAACACAACATTGAAGTAGGATTTAATGTGACACAAAATTTTGATACCAAACAATCAAATAATGTAAAATACAATTCCAGCCATTCAAGTAATTAAGGAAAAATAATTTGATTACTTGTAATGGGCATACCCAATTTAAGTAGTTTAATAATACTGTGTATAGGCAGAATGTTTATAGAATGATACATAAAAAATGACAAATAATATCTTACTCATTAAACATTGTTATATTTCTATTTATGACTATTTTGAAATTTATGTACTTGAATTATAGGAGTTTGTTAGTTATATTATTTACCTTTTGAATTTTCATCGAATTTAATTCATTAATTATTTTATTTAATCATTCATATCATTCAACAATTAGTTTTTCTTTATTTTTGAAGTACTTTAGAATGTTTTACTTTTTGTCATATAAATTTTTTTACAATTTTTTTTTATTTATAAAATACTCTCCAACATCCTAGTTTTACTCAAATAAATTATTTAATAATATAATTAATTTAATAAAATCATATGAATCACGTGCGACACACATGTATTTTAGTAGTCCCATCAAATGTGTGAGTATTTGTCTACTTTTACATTAGTTGGTTTGTTCATTACAAATTAATAACTGTTAGTAGTTATCAATATTAATTGCTAGTTAATACTTCTCAAGTAATGATGTACGTAACCATTTTATTAAAAAAAAAAACAAATATGATAGGCCTAAAATGGTAATTACTAATTACATGCTAAAAGTTGGTTTGGCATGCACTAGATTTGGTGTCCTTTATTCAAGGGAATCCATCATTTGTCGCCATAGTTTAAGTCGCAAGGCATATAAGGCAGCAAACTAATGAAGATGCATAGGAGTTCGTCCTTAGTACTTCAACATGTGATCAAATAATGGTTTACTTTTTAATTGAGAATCACCTCAATTTGATATGTTCATAAATAATATTTACAATTAATCAACATTAGTAACAATATATTGAAACTTTTTATATATCTTTTTGTAAAATTTAAAGTAGAATTTTTTTCCTAACGTCAAAATTTATATTATCATCAGTCAAATTTGGATGTTCTGTTTGCTAAAGTAAAAAATCAAAGTGTCTAATAACATTTTGATTAATTGATTATAACAATTTTCATAGAATTATTAATATAGTAAAACTTTCAAATAAAATTCTATGTTATTTTTTTGTTATTAAATTATTTTGTAAAAATTCCACTCAATTATCATTTTTACTAATATAAAAATAATTGGTCTGAGTAGTCAACAATACCATTTGACATTTTGCATCAGATGGTATATATGTACATTGAGTTAGTTTTATACCAACAATTCGAATGCCCTTAACACATTATTTTCTACGTCTTAAGGGTTTTTGTGGTAAGAGGAAGAAAATAAAAATGAAACAAAAATTTGATGAATGAACACTGCGGCACTACTAACGCGTTGTTTGTATTTTGGGCTTAACTTTTTGCTCAAAAGCCCTATTGAATTGATTCTTGACTCATTAGAAAATAAGAGATAGGGGTACAACTTTCATGTTGACAATTTAGTCCTATTCAATTGATTTTAAGGACTAAAATCTGGTTAAAGTGTTAGCAGTAGACTGAAACTTCTATATGTAGCACATATTGGACTGATTCAAGTGGTTATAGATAACCAACAAATGGGAATTATAATTTATATGAAGGCAAAAAAGTTAATTTGTCATAGAATGTTAAAAATCAATTGCAAGAGGCTAGGTAGAGCAGAACACAGCACGCAGAGCCACTATGACAACATGTTTTGCACCGCATCGCTATTTTATAGCACCGCAACCCTAGTGGGTTGGAAAGTTTGGGGCCACAGTGCCAGTTCAACTCAAAATGTTGGCACTTATTTCGGATTTTTTTATTAAATTTTTATATTAATTAATTTTTTTCTTATTAAAAGTTTACGTTCTAAAAAAATTATTTATTTTTCAAATAAATTAAAAGTGTATTCTACAATAAAGGAGTTAGAAAAAGGAAAAATACTTTCCTACTTTTAAGGTTAAGTAAGATTAAAAATTTAAAATCTTGATATCCATTTGTCCCTTACGTATTCAAATTATTATTTAACTGGATTGCTTTTTTCTTTTTACTGTATAAATGCTTTTAATTATTTGGCTACTAATTAGATAATTTATTAATCATAAGTATCCGGGAGTGAATTATGTGTTTAGTTTATTGTGGATAATACTATAAATTGGATAGGAGATAGAAATATACCTGTATGGTTTGTGTAGTGTTATGTGAGATCCATGAAACTCAATTAATTATTGCTTGTTTAATTCTAATAGAAATAAGTGGGTTATGAATTAATGATATTTTTCTTAAACCTTGGGAGAGGCTATTGAATAATTCAAGGATTCTTAACTACCACTTAGAGAGTAAATTGGAATTCATGAGATTGATTATTCATTTCAGACTTATGTTGAAATCATATATCTTAGGCCTTTAAGTCATTGAATTTCATCCATAATTGCTTTTGAATAATGGTTTGGTGTTATTCTGCTTTAGATTACAACCATCAACTTCATCTTTTATTTTGATTAGAATAAAATTAGAGTTAATATAATTTTGATATTTAATCAGTCTCAATCTTCATGAGAACGATACTCACTCATCACTTTGTTACTTATTCACAATAATGTGCATTTTCTTTACAAAATTCACAACATGTCATATTTCTCAGTAAAGCTAGATTGGCAAACCCGCCACCACAGATCTCGATGTTAGTTCCAATAGTTATGCCTTGATGGACTTGCCTATCTATTCAATTCCATTTTAAAATTCTATAAGATGGCACCAGCTTCAACGCATCAAGTTTTTAACCTTATATGTTGATGTTTATTGGGCTTAGACTAAAACATGTCTACACTGAAGAAAGGTGCATCTGACCCTTGCAATAGGCTAAAATTATAACGTTTGAGAAGAAGAGTGAAACTATGAAAATGCTTGAAGTTGTAATGATCTTCAGGATGTTAGTTATTTACTTTAATGTATGGAAAGATAAACAAGGGAAATTTCTATTTGCGCTAATATGTACTATATAGCCTTGAAAATTCTTTTCACCATGTTCAAATGTAGCGACGAAGTGATAATATTTCGTTTTACTTTTAGCCCATATGATCTTCAGAGTGGCAGTTATTTGTAAAGATATACGAAAAAACAGCAAATAAGAAAGATTGAATAAAAAGAATGGATCAATTTATTAAAAGTTGATGGCACATTGTTCACAATACACAAACCAATATAAAATTTGTAAAATACAAAGTTGAAAAATGAAAACATAAAATTCCTATTAATTTAGTATTAATTAAAAAGAATATCTAAAATTCTTATTGTTGTTAATGAGAACTATTTCTTTGATGCTTCTCTCTTCTTTAGTTCTTCTTCCATTTGGAGTATAAGGGTATAATACATTGCTCGTTTCTAAAAAGTTACCGGGATCAACTGTGGTTTTTACTTGAACCAACTTTTTAAAATAGTTCTTGAAGTACTTCAGCCCCCATATGCTTGCCTATGCATAACTAGTATTGCCCTCGTTATTAACTCTTGAATCGAGGTCTCTATAATTAATGTAAAAAACTCCTGAAAACTTCGATTAATAAGGAGTTATGTAACTATACAATCATCTTATCTAAGTTATTGACCTTTTTGATGCCTCAGCCCTGGGTTCATCCCTGTAAGCCAATTATTGGATTTTGAATAAATTGCATGCTCTATGTGGGAATCGAAGCTCAAACTTTGAAATTTCCTTCATTCTTCCATCATATGGCACTACGAGCATTTCCGCCATAGCCGCTTCTCCTTGTTATAACAGTTTCCACATTCCTTCAAAACCAGATACTGGGATGGGTGCTGCACATAGTCCCATTTTACTTTAAAATAAAACCTTTTTATTGGAAGTGTACTCCTAATTTGAGGATTTCTACTTGTTCAAACTTGTGGCGTCTCTCCAATAGGACATTCAGCTAAGAAAAGGGCTGATTAAATCCAACTCTCTTCAGATCATAAGAATTTTTTGCAGGCTGCTAAAGATCCAAAATGGAGAGATGCAATGCAGGCTGAAATTAATGCACTTGATGCCAACAATACATGGACATTAAATTCGTGAACTATATACAATTATAAAAATCATGATTACTCATTATATTTGAAATTAATCTATATTTCTTATATCGTTGAAAAGACTCTAAAATTTAAAATTTGACCACATTCATTTCTTTTTCTTGTTAAATTATTTATTGTAAATTATAACTACCAATATGATAGTTTGATCTTGAAATAAATTTCTAAAAGATTTTTTTATCAAATAAGGGGACGTGGTTGCCAAAGATTCAAACCTCAAGGTACAAATAATCTCTTATACTTACAATGCATGATTTAAAATAGTAAAATTTAAGGCTAAATTGGTTACGTTAATTGTACTGTCAATGTCATATTATTACCTAAATTAATATATAATTAAAAAATACTTGACTTTTTCCATAAATGTCAAATTGTTACATATCAAACGAAGTTCTTTAGTTTTTCCTTTTACAGTGCATATACATACTTTTATACTTCAAATTAGTGATATTCTCTTATTCTATCTACTCGTTCTTTTTAAATTTCAATATTTAAAAATTAAATTTAAAATCTCTTCTAAGATTTTACTAGCAATCATGTATATATAATTATCATAACACATGTAAACATTTCTCTAACCCTATTATGTCAAAAACTCCAAAAATAATTATATTTAAAAAAAAAATAACCTGTATATGACAATAATCAATCATTTTAATTAAATTCCACATTTAAAAAGAATAAAAAAAAGTGATAAAGCTGAATTTAAAATTAGAAACTCTCTTTGATTGAATACCAAATACTTTAATTTAATAAATAATAAAACAATATAAAGTTTTGAAAATGAAATAGGAGACCAAAATTTTAATTTTGAGGCAACGATCATTAATTTAAATTTTAAAACTCTCTTTGATGAATACCAAATATCTTTATTTAATAAATAATAATACTATATTTAGTTTTAAAATAGAAATAGGAGAGAATATTAATTTTGAGGCAATCATCAAGAATTATAAATAATATTAATTATCTTTTATGTTTGAGAATAACTTTGCAAAAATGAAAGTTTTTTAAATGAATATTTTAAAATAAAAATTAAATTAAATTAAATTCTATCTTCTTGAATAATTAAAGAGAATATGGTAATTCATATATGAGAATACAATGATTATTAATGAAAAAAATAAAGTTTTTGAAATGCATAAACTATTAGAATTAAGTAAAAAATTAAAAATAAAGTTCAAGTATATTTACTAAAGGAAAGAATATAAATTAACTTTTATATGTTTGAGATATATATAATATAAAAAATACTAAGTGAGGGTCGTCTTTAAAAGTGCATAATCATAAAAAGAATGTTAGATAAAAATCCAAATCATGAGATCTATTAATATACAGATTTTGTACTAATATTTATCTATGAAAAAGTTGCACATGAAAATAACTCCTTTTGATTTTCTTTTCTAAAAGTGTACAATTTATTATATTATTAAAATTCAATGAAAACAATTAGGTTAAAAAGTCAGTACTCGACCAAAACTCTCTCTGTAAAATCGATATGGAGATAATGTAGTGGCTATGGAAGGATAATAGGTAGGCTACAGTACAAGTAAAGATACCAAATGCCAATTCAAATTTAAAAGAGCTCAACAATCACTTGTAAGAAGATTGATTTTAAAGAGCCTAGGCGCCGCTGCAAAAGCCCAGGTGCCGAAAAAAGACTATAGGCATCTAGGTATCGTTAATCCAAGATTAGGCACCATTTGATGATGCTCAAAATTGAGACTACGGTGCCTAGGCATCAAACAACATGAAAATCTGAAATGCAAATTTTGACTCTAATTTTGGACTTAATTTTGGGGGAACTATAATAGCCAAAATGTCTCAAGACTTTGGGGAATTCTTGAACTTTTGGAAAAGAAGAGAACACAAGAAGAAACAAGAGGAGGAATGATTTGAAGATGAAGAGTTAGGTTCTTCCTTCAAGATTATAGAGTTTTTTCCTTCCTTTTTCTTTTGATTTATCCTTTGTTATGAAATCTAGTGTATCTAGGGCCGTTTACTTTTTTGGTTGGAATATGAAATGATGTATAAAAATTGTGATAAATAATTGAATTTGGATTCATTTATTAATAAATATTATGTTTACTTTGTGAAACTGTGTAAGAATGTTATATTAATACAAAATGTAAACAAAAGTATATTTTGTGGGATAAATGAGTTAGATTTTAATAATATGACTAATATACCCATCGTAAATTTTTTTACTGTTCATTCTTCTTCAACCTCCAACAGCATACTACTGTTCATTCCTCTATTGATTCTTCTTTCTCCTTCTTCCATAACCAACATTCTTCTTCTCATATTTTTCTTGTTCCTTTTTTCCTTCTTTATTTCCTTCTTTTTTTCTCCTTTCTTTCTTTCTTCTCTCTTATTTCTTCTTTCTTTTTATGCTTCTCCTCTTTATATTTTCCATTCTTTCCTCCCTCTATCTTCGCCACCGTCTCCTGACTTTCTTGTCTCTCCTTCATCTTCCTCCTCTTTTTTGGGCTGATAGAGATGGGCAGAAGGTGATAATTTCACATTGAAAAAATGAGGACAAAATCGACAATATGCGTGTGTGTGGGTTGGTGGCTGATTAGGATAATTGGATCCCACCCCTATGGTGGAATTCATATTATGCAATTAATCAAGAAATTTCAAAATAGAACCAGACCTCTTGTTATCTAGTGGATTGAAATCATGAAAAGTAATCATTGGATTGGGTTGAATTATGTAGTAAATCCATCCCAATCCACAAAACTAAACGGGCCCCTATGGATTTGTGTGACATAGTTTTGGGCTAATTATCTTTTCAAGGATTTTAATATAACCTAATTAAGATGTTTAAATATTTTTATCAATTCGATTCTTGATTGATTTTTTGGGTGGAGTATTCTAAATTGTTCTCAATGCTTCAATTTACTTGATTACTAATGAGATGATTTGTTAATCATAAGACTGTAGTGATTTATGTGTTTAGTTCATTTTGTAAAATATCATAAATTGTATGTAAGATTGGAATATGCTTACTTTGTTTGGTTAGTCGTTATATAAGATCCATAGAATTCAACGAACTATTGATTGTTTTAATTCACATAAGATATTATGGATTGGCAACTAATAATATTTTTGTTAGATCTTGGAAGAGGCTAATAAATAAATTGGGGATTCTGGACTATTAAATCAAGTAGAAGCCATTAATGCGTTGACTGCCAAGTAGAAGCTTCTGAACAATTTGAGAAATTTGTAGCAAATCCTATTCATACACCCTTTAAGGTGCATAAGTCTTATAGCAGTTTCCACACAAGAACACAATACCAAAAGGGCAATCCATTTGCACCATCATATGTCGAGTATGTCGAATATGAGTGGAGCAATTAAATTTTAGTTTTTTATTTTCTTATAAAAATTACACAGTTTTATTTGTAAGCCATGTATAATTATAAAATTTATTATTTTTATGTATAAAAATTAATCTATACTATTTATGTTATTCGTAAGACTTTAACTACAAATTATTTTTTCATTTTAATTTATACTCTTTAAAATTTAAAATTTAATCTTATTTATTTATTTTTTTATAAAATTACTTACAATAAAAGATAACTACAAATTAGTTTTTCAAAAGTTACGCCATTTTTTGAAAAATAAAGAGATATGGTACTTTGATTTTTAAATAAATTTCTTTTTAGAATTTTTTATCAAACAAGCAGATGTGGTTGCCAAAAATTCATATCTCAAAGTGCAAATAACCCCTTAAACTTATTATGTAGGATTTAACATAGTAAAGTTTAAGGCTAAATTTGTTAAATGAATTTTATCGTGAATGACATATTGGTATCTAAATTAACATATAGTTTAAGAAATACCTGAGTTTTATTGTAAATGTCAAATTATTACATATATGAAATTCTTTTAGTTTTTCTTCTTACAACGTCACATGTACACTTTTAAACTTTATCCAATTTTGATTCTTATTTCTATTTTCACATTATATTTTATTTTGTTAAATTTAAATTATTTTGTTACTAGATTTTATCATAAATGTCAATTGATACCTCTAGAATTATAAAAGAAACTTATCAATGGTAGAGAAAATATCATAAATTTAATATACAGTTGTGCATAATACTCAATTCAAACAACCATAATTTTCTTATACGATTTATCTATATATGCTTATGATACATGGTTGGAAAGCTTTCGAAATTTAGTTCAATATGAAATTGTATTTATTTGAAAATTTAAGTATTCAAAGAGTTATGATAGTATTGACTTGGTTTTATACAACAATTCGTATGTCTTTTGATTAACATTTAATTTATTTTTAATTATTTATATTACTTTTTATGCATTTAGGTTGAAATATTGTAAGTAATGACAAAAAGAAGGAAAAAATGAAAAGAAACAAAAACTTGGTTGAAAATTTGAAGAATCCGCATTGTGGTGCTACTGATGGCAGTGTTCGTATTTCAGTATTAATTATTTGCTTTAATATTATATTGACTTGATTCTTGATCTATTGGAAATCCAAAAGATAGATCTACAACTTTTTATATTTATCACAAAATTCAGTTCTTTATTATCCACTTTATTATTTATCTACGATAGTGTGCACTTGTATTCGCAAAATCATCAACATAGAGAAAAAAAGATTGACTTTCAGTTTTTGGAAAAATAATTTAGAATACAGAAGAAAACTTGAAATTGTGTTGAAATTATATTATTAAAATTATTTAGAGTTCAATTATACCATCCTTTATTTAATATTGATTCATTAGGGTTATATTAGGCATCTAAAAAATTTAAAGAAACATTTTCAATCATTCACACTTTTATAGATAACTTATATTAGGCATCTCAAAAATTTAAACGAACATTTTCAATCATTCACACTTATATAGATAATAATAATAAAATAATAATAATAATAATAATAATAATAATAATAATAATAGTATGGATATAGATATAGATTGAATAATGGATAAATATGAAGAGATATTTGGGGTATAAATGATATTCGAAATTCCACTATTATCTCCCAAATTAAAGGACAGACAATGGAGAAAATCATTGTGACCGTGGGACTGAGCACGAGAGGATCACAAGAAAAAGAAAAAGAGAGGAATTTGAAATGGTTGTACTGTTCATTAATGCTATTTATACAGCCAATTAGACAAGATGATGAATTTGTCAATTCAAAGTCTTTGGCTATGTGTTCACCATCAGATATGACTATTTCTTTTGTTATCGCATAAAAGATTTTCAACTCCAACGATGTGGACTTTTCAAGCATTAAATTTGGGTATTATAATCAGTGTTTTCGTCCTCATCATTTGATTTATTCTTCGTGCTTTGATTTCAATGGATTGTAGCCAGGTTTTCATTGATTGAATTTGTTTCTAAGAACCAAATGAAAAAGTAAATTTTCTTCATTTGTTTTATATTCATCAAAAAATTACAAGGTTAATTAGAATTGATGATATATTCTCTCCATGTTATCATAATATCGACGATTGTTATGTTATAAGGATTCATTTTCGGCTTACTCTCACTAAAGATAGAAGAAAAATATATATATATATATATATGAATGGGGAAACGTGCAATAAAAAGAATGAAACATTTTATTAATAATGCAACAAAATTAGAACGTATATACGAATAATCACAATTAAGCCAGCATAAAAAAATGTAAAATACATAAATAAAACTATTTTCCCCACTAATAAAGAATAAATAAAATTCTCCTTAATCAAGGTACAAATAATAGCAACTTATCAATATAATTCAATGAAAGAATATGTTGTTGTTGACAACGAGAAGTATCTTTTTGATGCTTACTTCTCCTTGGAGTTTACTCTTCTTTAGTTCTTCTTCCACTTGGAGTATAGGGATGGAATACTTTGCTCGTTTCTAAAAAAATTACTTGGATCAGCCATTGTTTTTACCCGGACCAACTTTTTGAAATTGTTCTTGAAGTATTTCAAACCCCAAATGCTAGCCTGTGCATAACTGGTGTTGCCTTCGCTATTAACTCCCAGATCGAGATCTCTATAATTGATGTATGAAGCTCTTGGAAACTTAGAAACGTACGGAGTCATGTAACTATGCAATCTTCTTACCCAACTTACAGACCTTTTTGATGCCTCAGCTCCAGGTTGATCCCAGTAAGCCAATTGTTGGATTTTGAACAAATTGCCTGCTCTATGAGGAAATGGAAGCGCAGATTCTGAAATTTCCTTCATTCTTCCACCATACGGCACAACGAGCATTTCCGCCATACCTGCGTCTCGTTCGTATAACAGTTTCCACATACCTTCAAAACCAGATACTGGGATAGGTTCCTGCACGTAGTCTAGTTTTGCTTTAAAATAAAACCTTGTTATTGGGAGTGTGCTCCTAATTTGAGGATTTCTGCTTGTTAAGACCTGCGGTGACTCTCGGATAGGGTATCCACCAAAGGAAAGGGCCGATTGAATCCAACTAACTTCAGTGCAATCTTCTCTTTTTACGCCCAATTCCGGAAAGCTTTGTTCCAACAATTGAAGTAGTCTATCCACCCGACCGAGAAACAGCGAACTAAAGATGGCTTGTATAGTTTTCTCCCCAGGTTTACTTGAATTTACTGGACCAATGGAAATTGAAATCAATATATCTTGAGGAAGATTGGGAGCCACGTATTGCCATCTATGAATAAGCTCGGTTGCATTTTGTTCCAAGGTCCTGCTGACTGAAAATATGGTAAGAGTCTCTGGGACAGAAACCAAATTCAGCTTCCATGCAGTTATAACTCCGAAGCTAGCGCCTCCGCCGCCCCTAATGGCCCAGAAAAGATCTTCGCCCATGGATTTTCTATCAAGAATTCTTCCTTTAACATCGATCATACGTGCATCCATAATATTATCAGCAGCAAGGCCATATTTTCTCAACATTGGCCCGTAGCCTCCTCCGCTAAATAGACCGCCAACTCCAACAGTGGGACACGCACCTGCTGGAAAAGCGAGTGTCCTGCTTTTCTGGCTGATTTTGTAATAGAGTTGTCCAATGGTTGCACCAGCTTGAACCCACGCTGTTTTTTGCTCAACATCAATTGTTATTTCACTTAGATTGAGCAAATCCAGGACTACAAATGGGACCTTGGAAGTATATGATAGTCCCTCATAGTCATGGCCGCCACTTCGAGTTCTAATTTGCATTCCATTTTCTCTGGCACAAACCACGATTCCCTTAATTTGGGATTCGTGCATGGGGGTAACAATGACTTGAGGTCTCGGTGTGGAGGCCGATGTGAATCTTCGGCTTCTTATGGAAGATTGGAGAATGGATAGATATGAAGAGTTGGATGGGGTATAAACAACATTGGAAATTCCTTAGTATTATTTTGCAAATGAAGGGACAAACATTGGAGAAAATCATTGTGTTCCTGGGATTGAGCAGGCCACGAGCACAAAAGGATGACAACATAAAGATAAAGAAAAAGAGAGGAATTTGATAGGCTTGGAGTCTTCATTGTTTGTAGGTAGTAGTTGATATGGGTATAAGACGCATTAAGGCTTCTATTTATACGCAGAATGAGGCGACATGATGAATTTGTCAATTCAAAATCTTTTGTATATATATATATATATATATATGTGAACACCATCAGGGGTCTGACCCTTTCTTTCCTTAAGGCATAAAATATTTTTAATTCCAATGATGTGGACTTTTCAATAATCAAATTTGAAAGAAGCCGTTATCAGCGTTTTCGTCCTCATTATTTGACTCATATTTTATGTTGATTTCAATTGACTGATAATTAAGGATGCATAAATAAGTTCTTTCAATTAAATATATGTTTTCATATTAGCATTAAATAAATTCTTTCAATTAAGTTTTAATATTAATTGAAATTAACAAAAAAAAAAATGAGAGGTTCTTCTAAGCAATTCGAGTACAATTTTTTAATTGACCAGAAAAAGGGTAATTCCAGTTTCTTGACCCAATTTTTATTTCAACCGCAGTAAAATAATATATATGCATATATTTGTCAACTAACGCGTGAAATGTGAATTGAGTAGAAAATGGAAATTTTTGATATTAATTACAAAAGGTCTAGTTTGATTTTCTATGTTGAGTTGCGCCACTGCATTTGATAGTCCTTGTTGGATGGAATTGATATCTTGAATATTTCTTTTTCATACAAAATCTCCCTTTTTTTCATATAAGAATGGATCAATTTATTAATAGTGCAATCAAAATACAATCACCTGATGGCACATTGTTGACAATACACAACCACTATGAGACCAATACAAAATTTGTAAAATACAAAGTTGAAAAATGAAAACCTAAAATTGCTATTAATTTAGTATTAATTAAAAAGAATATCTAAAATTCTTATTGTTATTAATGAGAACTATTTTTCTAATGCTTCTCCCCGAAGTTTACTCTTCTTTAGTTATTCCATTTGGAGTATAGAGGTGTAATACATTACTCATTTTTTAAAAAGTTACCTGGATCAATCGTAGTTTTTAGTTGAACTATCTTTTTAAAATTGTTCTTGAAGTACTTTAGCTCCCATATGCTGGTCTGTGCATAACTAGCATTGCCCTCATTATTAACTCATAAATCGAGGTCTCCATAATTGATGTAACAGCTCTTGCAAACTTCGAATAATAAAGAGTTATGTAATTGTACAATCATCTTGCCCAAGTTAAGGGCCTTTTTGATGCCTCAACCATGTGTTCATCCTAGTAAGCCAATTATTAGATTTTGAACAAATTGCCAGCTCTATGAGGGAACGGAAGCTCAAAATCTTAAATTTCATTCATTCTTCTACTATGTGGCTGTTAGAGTAGTGCCCGGCGTACCAATTGTTCTGGCCATTCTTATACTTTTGCGAATTATTCTTATTTATATTAATATCATTTAAATGGCAATTTTTATGTTAAATTCATCATAAGAATTAGATAAAATCCTTAAATCACACATAGTTATGGGGTATGATTGCGCATATGATGATTATCGTGAAATATGCCTATAAGGCTGTGATCTTAAAACGTTCCAAGTTAAGGATTAATGAGATGGGACATCATTGATCTCGTTGAAACTTGCGCATACGATGCAGACTAAAGGAGGATGGCTCGTTCCATAGGTATTGGTATGGAGACACTAGTGCATGTATGAGGGTGCTTGTTGGGAAGAATACACTGAACAACCCCACCTCAAAATTTTCAATTGGAAATATTCTATTGTCGAATGGGAATTTTTCGTTACAATAATGCAAGAATTAGTCCTTGGACTTGAGGCACCATGGTAACCTTGTGCATGACATGTTGTACTTTGATGTATTTCCCGATTGCATGACAATCACAAGGGTTTTATATTGGGTGTAACATCTTCATGTATGGAGATTAATGAGTAGCCAACAAAGGATCCATCACCTATCTAGATAAATAGGTGAATCTCCTATGTGTTCCACTGTACTTGACTTTAAAATCCTTGACCAATGTTGGATGAAAATTAGACGTGGGGTTTTCTAATTATTCATCATCAAGTCAAGCTACTAGGAATGGAAACATAGTTATTGAGTTAATAGGGTTTCGACTTAATTTCCATGCCCTAGGCTCAATCGGGAGATTAGATGACGGAAGGACCGTACTTGCATGGTATTCGTAATTGAAATAGGTTCACACATTCACCTTATACTAGGAGTCATGATGCATTGCTAGATGCTTCCCATATCTTGTGGGTTCTTGGAATTAATGAGTTAATTTCAACAGAATTAATTAATTGGATTAATTAATCGGAACAATTAATTGTTCAACTAAGTCACAAGAGTTGTGAGCCCACGGTTAGTTTAAAGTGAACCTAAGGGGTCACACACAAAACTTGGATAAGTCCATTTCTAACCTAAAAATTAATCCAAGTGTTGGATTAAATTAATTAATGTGATTAATTAATAGGGTTAAATTAATTCAAGTATGGAATTAATTCAATTAATTAATTAGATTAATTGATTGGACCTAATTGGATTTGGAAACTCAATTGGAAAATTTAATTAATTGATTGGATCAATTAAGTAAGATGGGCCTAATTAATTAAATGAATTAATTTAATTGATTAGATCAATTAAAGTAGAGCCTAATTAATTACTTAGGCCTAGACCCATTAGGTGTGGGCTTGTAGGAAGCCTATTAGGAAATTGGATTGTGAATCCAATTCCTAGAGAAAGTTGAATTGATAATTCAATTTCTATGAGGTAATAAGGAAAAAGGAAAGTTCTAATGGGATAAGGAAACTTATCAAAAAAGTTGGGGATAAGAAAAGAAGAAGTTCCTATGACTAATAGCAGACTATAAGTGACATATTGTCCTAACGGTAAGTTATACAGGTCGCTGAATTCCATTACTGTAGGTAGGTGTTAATCTACTTATACCGTAATTTCTTATGTAAGTAATTTTTTCACAAGTATTTGATATCTTAATGTAATTCTTTATTTTTAATGAGTTTACGTTTGAAATTTGAACGTAATAGAGAAAAATTTGTACTGGATCAACTAATTCTCAATACTTTGACTTTGTATAGAATGAGGGCGGCTTTCATATGAGAGAATCAAGGTGTACATGGTGGTCCAAATAAATGCATGTTAGTATTTTGAAATTTGCTTCTTATATTTGACATGTTATTGATCTCTTCCTCACTTTCATATTGTTTATATGTTAATGTTTCTTGCTTTCAGATTCAATGCTACATTTTGTTACTGATTTAGTTTACTTAGGATCCATTGTTGGCTGCCCATAAATCATGAGAAAAGCTTGTAAAGTATACTACACGTTGAAAAGCTCCATTGCAATGAACCACAGGTTGACTCATTATTTTCTCCATGTGAATATAAATGAGAACAAAAAACCTTGCCATAATATTGATACACATTAATAATATGGATATTTACACTCACATATATATTTAAAAAATGATACTGACTGGTTAATCAACTCCCCTCCAAATGATTCGAATCCATGAACAACTAGCTAGTAGTTGTAAAGTGTTTACCAATAAACTACCTTATCTTGTCATTCAACTGTTACATAAATGAGACCTTTTTGTGTATGCATATAGGTTCACACATGAGTACTTGCACCACAGACGTAGAATACTATTACATGAAATGAGATATATATATAGGGTACTCTTGTTCTTGTGTAATCCTTATATGAGCTTCAAATGGTGTCTTTATTGGCAGTTAAAACTTTTGAGCTAGTCTTACATGTCTTCCTAAGGAATAGTTGGCTGCCCTTGTTGTCTCTATCGCTGGTCGGCTATGATTTTGAATGAGCAATAATCATATTTTGATATAATCGTAATTGTCAATAGTTCAAGTTGTTTGTAACCCTCGCAAGGTTTTCTTCAAAGTGACCTGTATGAGAAGGAGAATGTTTACTTATCATTAAGTAGGTAATCTACTTGTGTTGCTCTTATTGTGAAAAATTGTACAATTTGGTAAAATTCTAATGTGGCGATTGGTATATGAATTAGGGTCGGAAATGAAAGAATTTAGGAATGAATGGTATTAACATAACATTTTCTAAGTTTGGCATGCTAAAGAAATAAGAAAGGAATTGAATTAAGATTCCTTGATTCATTCATTTCATATGTTTTGTAAATAGTAATGAATGGTACGAATGAAAATAAATTAAGTAAATAACTAAAATATCCTTCATTTAAGAATCTTAAAATATAAATCTAAATGTAATATATTTTATAGTTGTTTCTATATAATTATATATGTAATCAATATTGTATACAAAAAATATAAATTTATAGTATATAACAAATACTTATTCATAATAATTGATTCTATCTAATGGGGCGAAAAAGATGCATCTTGTGATCCATTTTACAGAGTTATTACTAATTACCATTATTAATGGGGTTAAAATATTTGAAAAAGATTTGGGTTAAGTTATCTGAAATCCTAGATAATAAATCAGTTAATACATGTTCGGATGGCTTTGAAATTCTTGAAATCCTTTCAACGGGTGACTCATTTTTCTAATGATTGAAATTTGAAATCTGTTTCTGTTATTCAAATATTGGAATTTGGAAACTCACAGATTTTTACATCCATTCACGTTCAAGTCCCTTCTCAAGTGTTTCTGTTGATTTAAAGGGCGCTGGAGCATATATACTATTCTGCCAACATATATAATGACCAAGAATAATTGATATTTTATTGATCTAATTGCTTCTGTTATTTTCAGAAATAAATAATTATCTGCAGTCCTTCATACTAATAGGAAGACAACTTGTCAACTTCAGATTTATACTTGCTTTGTTTCTGTGTTTATAAATTGTGCATATATTTGGGGAAAGCTCTATCATAATAAATACTCATGAATTTAGGCACAAGGTGAAGGCTGTTGGCATTGAGATATTTCTTTCGAGATTCCTAGTCATGAGATGCGACCAACTTAGAATCTAAAATATATGATTTGTTGCTTCAGTTTCTTGCACTTGGTGATCGTCAATAAGTTTATTTCTTACTGATTATTAATTTTAGTAGTGAAATTTTCAATCACACTAAATTTTAAAAAAATAATAAAATTTATTTGAATCTAAAATAAAATTTTAGACCAATACCTAATATAATTACACATAAAATACAATAATGGAGAGCGAATCAACCTTCTCTACCTACATGACACTGGCAAACTTGATGGCTAGAATTGTGCAACTTGTCACAAAAAAATATAATACTTACTTAACAAAGAAAAAATCTTTGATCATCTCACCACTACTACACCTATGCCAAATGAGCTAGAAAATGGACAAATTGCCTAATACCATTGTGAAATAAACACATATAATAAGTGGGTGGATCAAGATATGAGTGCACTTTACTATGTTCAGCTGCATGAATGACAATTTGATTCGAGAGTTTGAGAAATATTCTATATCTAAGGATTGTAGCATGTATTAAACCGCATACAATAGCACTTCAGTTACTAGACTGAGGGCACTTAACCTCAAGTTTAACTAGTATCTACTTAACTCAAAACACTCAATGGTCCAATATGATGAAGGATATTATTAGATAGCTATAAAAAAATGTTAGATATGGGCTCACTGATAAAAAATAAGTTTTAGAAGTCCTCAGATCTTAGTTTGAGCAAACCTAGGGACACAACAAGTATGTGCTAACACATAACGAACAAATTCAGACTTTCGATAGTGTTGCCAATCATCTAAAGCTGGAGACTAACCGTAGAGAGTTGCAACATGCACAAGCAAGTGCACTTATTGCACTTGCAGATCAACATAAGGCCAACAAAGACAAATATTAGAACAAGCAAATTGGTGATGGACAAAGCAGTGGCCAAATCCAAAACTTTGCCCCATTAGATGACAAGACCATGAAGTGTCGCCTAGGCTGGAGTGGTGGAAAAAAGAACCCAAGAAGTCAAGTACTATAACTACCAAACGTTGGGTCACTTTATTTGTGATTGTATTGAGCTGAAGAAGGTAAGACTCATTCCTAGCTCTCTCAGTTCTTTGGTTGCTTGTATGTTTTTAATGTTATTTCTCACCTTGGTTGGATTGTAGACACAGGTACGTCAAACGTGAGACAAGGGATTGAGCAGGATTTGTAGCTAATCATCGAGTGTCAGCATACAACCACTACATTGCTATAAGGAATGACACACAAGAGGAGGTCCTTGTTGGAATAACTAACTCAACCTTCACATAGGGAGTAAGCTACTCCATAGTGATGTGCAATATGTACCTAGCACTCGATGAAATTACTTTTGTTTACTCACTTTAGCACATGAATTTTCTTTTCTATTTGAGTTATCTATTTTTGTTGGCAAAGATCTTTATGACTTAGGTTTTATAAGTAATTAATTTTTTATGTTGGAATTGTCAAATAATTGCATTTCTTTATGTTTCTTCTACTTTTGAAGTTATTTTTTATTCTGTCAAATGGTAAGCAAGATTAGGGCACATAGGAGAAGAAAAGATGACTAGGTTTGCTCAAGAAGGCTTGTTATGCCACCTCGCTAAAGTTAACCTTAATGCATGTGACCATGTCTAGCCAGAAAAGACTTTTGGAAAGGCTAAAAGGGCTACTCATCCTTTAAAGTTAGTCTACTCAAACATGTGCAAATCCATGAATGTGATGGCACGACATGGTGCATCAAATTTTCTCACTTTCATTGATGATTAATCACGCTATGGATCAATATATCTCTTATCTCTTCGCTCAAAAGCACTTCATTGTTTCGAGGGATATTTGGCAGAGGTTGAGAATCAAGAGATAGGAACCTCAAATATCAAAGATCTATTTATTTGACTAAAGACCAGATATTTCACAAAAAAACTGAACACATTGATATTAAGTATCATTTTACTCACGATATTATTGCGCGGAGTGATATCTCAGTTGAAAAGATTACTACACATGAGAATCATACAGATATGTTGAATAAGCATCTTGCGAAGGTCATGTTCAAGAATTGCTTAGAGTTGATTAAAGTTACTGAAAATTGAATTATTATGGTGAAGGCAATATAAGAATACTATTTTAAAATGATGAAATTCAAGCTAAGGTGAAAATTTGTTTATGTTTCCACTTGTATATATATTTTTGTTTGTAGATGATACCTATATCCCCATAACTAAGTAATAGTTCATATTTTATGACTACTAAAATATCAATACGTAAACGCCAAAATGATACATATATGCTGGTCTTTTGTTAGCTTGTTTGTCCTTTATGGAAAATAAAAGAAAGACGTTGTTTTGTGGCCTACAAAAAATAGCCCATGTTCATTTTTGTTGATGAATAAAAAAAAAAGAATTTCTCTTCTTAATTAATTTTAAGGTGGCCCTTTAATTAGAAAATTTTAAGTAGTGGATAATTTCATTATTACCAAAAGTTGTAATATTTGTAGATTAGTAGAGTGGTCTACGGTTGAGATGGGTTTTCTCATTCCCTTTGATAATTTTTTATTCTGATTTTCTTTTTATTTGTTGTTAGCATTCAATATCTGTATATATTGTGTTTTGCTCACATGTGAATTTCTCATTTTTGATAAGTTATCTCCACTTGCCAAATAAGTGGTATCAGAATCGAAAGTTCATCCTAGGCTCAATTGTATCATTGACGTAGTATTAAATGATATACTTGGGTTGGAAATGGCAGTGGAAGCTCGATTATTACTAAGAATGGCATCAATCTCCTCGTCCATATTGGCAAGGACGGTAATACCAAATGCAGGATTTACAACAAGGGTATTTGATGGTACAGGTCATTTTGGCATGTGGCAATGTGATGTGTTAGATTGTCTATTCCTGCAAGTTCTTGACATCGCCATTGAAGGAAACAAACTAGATAATCTTAATGAGAAGAAGTGGAAGACCATAAATCACTTTATGTATGGTACAATTTAATCATGTCGGTCAACAGAGAAGAAGTATGCATTCAAGAATGAGCCTTCTGTGCATAATTTGTGGAAGGCAATGGAGACAAATTTATGAAGAAGAGTGACTAGAATAAACTTTTTATGAAAAAAATATTATTCCACTTTGAGTACCACCCATGTACATCCTTGAATGACCATGTTACTGCTTTTAATTAGTTAGTAGCAAATTTTGCTAATTTGGATGTTACTTTTGGATATGAAGACTTAGCTTTCATATCATACCTTCCTGGTGAGTTTGAACATTTAGAAACTACTTTAGTTCATAAGAAGAATGATATGTCTCTTGCTATAGTTTATATTGCTTTGTATAGTTATGAATTAAGAAAAAAGAATAAACAAGAGAGCATTAATATCAACAAAATAAGAAGTAGTGGTAGTAGGAGGATGATTGCAAAGCTGGAAGAATGGAAAAAGATGGAGATCTCGTCCAAAATTCAGACCTGCTAAAGATGAGTGCATTTTATTCTATGAGAAAAGATACTTGAAAAAAGACTGTCCCAAGTTGAAAAAAAAGGGAAAAATTGCTCAAATGCATCTGTAGCTAAAGGGGAAAGTGAAGATTCAAAATACTTACTAGTGGCATCACCTCCAATATTCCACTCAAATGAATGGATAATAGATTCAGGTTGAGCATTCTATATGTCACATGTTTGGAAGTGGTTCTTTAATTTTGAGGAGATAAATGAAGGAGTTGTCTACATGGGTAAAGATAATGCCTGTAAGACAACTCGTGTAGGTTCAATTCAATTGAAAAATCATGATAGGTTAACTAGAGTTTTGACGGATGTTAGGTACGTACCAAATTTAAAGAAAAATGACATTTCTTTGGGTGCCTTGGAGGCTAAAGGCTTATTTGTGATGATGCGAGATTGAATTCTGAAAGCTACTTTTGGCGCACTTATGGTGATGAATGGCATCAGAAGAAATAATTTATATTACTACCAAGGTAATACATATATTGGAATAGTAGCATTATAGTGACTTCTAATAATGACAATCAGTTTGAAACAACTAGGATATGGCATATGTTCTTAGGACATGCTGGTGAAAAATTCTTGCAAACTCTGGCAAACAAGGATTGTTGATAGCTACAAAGGCTTACAAACTTAACTTTTGTGAGTGTTGTGTTTAGAGAAAGCAGAAATGTCTCAAATTCGACACCGCTATCCATAATATAAAAGGCATTTTGGACTATGTTCACTCATATGTATAGAGACCTTCTAAAATGCCATTTGTGGGAGAAAGACACTACTTTAGTATTTTCACTGATGATTTTTCGAGATGAGTTTGGATGTACACTATAAAGATAAAGGACGAAGTGCTTAAAGTTTTCCTTAAATGGAAAACTAAAGTTAAGAACTAAATTAGAAGAAAGACCAAAGTTCTCTCAACAAACAATGGAGGATAACATAAGAGTGATTCATTTGTAGATATTTATCTGACATTTCATAACATATATGCATGATCTCGATAAGGGACATTGGCAAGCTATGAAATAGAATTCTATGATATATTCTTAACACCATAGATGTTGGTTTAATATTTAAGCTAAAAAATATTGTTTAGCATGTAATCGGATACTGTGATTCTAATTATGTAGGTTATTTGTATAAGGGAAGGTCTACAACTGGCCATTTTTTCACTCTAACTAAGAGCCCCAATCAGTTGGAAATCTACCTTACAATCAATGGTTGCTTTGTCTAAAACAGAGGTAGAGTACATGGCAGTTACAGAAGCTATCAAGGAAGCTATTTAACTTTAAAGTTTGCTTGAGGACTTGAGAGTTGGTTAGAGGCACATTTTAGAGCATTGTGATTGTAAATGTGCCATTTATTTAGCAACGAACCAAGTGCTTCATGCAAGAACAAAACATATCGACCTCCACTATCACTTTGTATAGGAGATTTCTGGAGAAAAGAATCCCGCAGATATGAAGACCAAGATGGTGATAGTAGTCAAATTTAAACATTGTTTATACTTTATTAATATTCTGTACATTTGAATTGACACTTTAAAGTGCATTGGAGTGGTACTGACAAAAAGCCAAGGTGGAGACTTGTTGGTTTGTTTGTCCACATGAAAAAGTAAAGAAATGCATGGTTTTTTGGCCTATACAAATAGGCCATGCCCCTCCTAGTTGAGGAAGTTAACAAAAAAAAAGGTTTCTCTTCTTAGTTAATTTTGAGGAGGTCCTTTAACTAGCGTATTCTAAGTATGGTAATTTTACTATTATCTAAAGTTATAATTTTTGTATATTAGTAGAGTGGTCTACAGTTGAGGTGAATTCTCTTGTTCTCTTTTGTAGTTTTGTATTCTGGTTTTTTTAATTAATAGTCAACATGCAATACTTTATTTTGGGATATGCATTTTTCTCAATTGTGAATTTCCCCTTTTTTGAGGAATTATCTCCACTTGCTCAACAATATTAGTAGTTCTAGGGAAAAAAATTGGTGTCAAAGAAGAAGTATGACAATATATAGAGCTGTTGGTTTAAGTGAAATTCTTAAATGAATTGAGTGTAACAAACTCTGTTAATTCTAATATTATTACTATCCTTTAGCTTGGACCAAATTTAAAAGTGAAAAAAATGTATATCCCTTGTTTCTCTTACAAGTTTAGCAAAAAGTTAGTAGTGTCATATTGTTACTTTAATGAAAGGATACTTTTGAGAAGAAAAAAAATTTCCATACGAAAAATAGAAGTTTAATAAAACAAAAAAGGAATGACTTTGGACAGAGGAGGGTATATTAGAGTGGGGAAAAAGAGGCATTCTTGCCAATGCCTTAAGACACGAGGAATGGAACTGGGGTGGTTGTATTTTGAATGCAGTGGCCAACATCTTTGCTTCATATATATGGGTAAAGTTTTGCAATTTTAGTATTACCTTTGCCATTTCTAGTTGCTTTGTCAAAGAAAATGACCTATCAATCCTATCACTAGCTTTCCATGCACATTTAGGTGCCTCTGGCTATTTGAATTGTGATTGTATTTCTCATTCAAATATCGTGGAAAAACCTTCTTTTAAAAAAAAAAAATTGAATATCATTAGCTGAATATACCGTGTACTTTAAGGTCGGACTCTAAATATTTAGTTACTTATTGCGAGATTGCAGTAAATTTCTTACAAGAATCATGATATTTGATTGATCGAAGTACACTTTTGGATAATTTTATATGTTTTGTTAACATGCGCAACAATCCTAATGCGTTCTACACTCAATCTATTATTTATGGTATTCAAAATATAAATCAC